>JAYMFT010275099.1:0-24135 GCA_038088735.1 Panulirus argus
TCCACAAAACATCTCTAACAACCCTATCATATGCCTTCTCCAGATCCATAATTGCCACATACAAATCCATCGGTTTTGCAGACCAACCTTCACTGGGAACCAATCACTCTCCTCTTTTCATACTCATACACATGCCTTACACCCATGACAATAACTTCTCACGGCTTCTAGCAGCTTACCTCCCACATCATATATTCCTAATACTTTCCACAAAACATCTCTAACAACCCTATCATATGCCTTCTCCAGATCCATAATTGCCACATACAAATCCATCGGTTTTTCCAATTATTTCTTACATAAATTCTTCAAAGCAAACACCTAATCCACACATCCTCTACCACTTCTAGAACAACACTCCTCCTCCCCTATCTGATAATCTGTATATGCCTACACCCTCTTAATCAATATACTCCCATACAGTTTTCCAAGAATACTTAAAAAGCTTATACCTCTATAGTTTGAACACTCACCTTTATCCCCTTTGTCTTTGTACAAGGGCAATATACAAGCAATCTGCCAATCCTCAGGCACTTCACCATGATACATACATACACTGAATATTCGTATCAACCAATCAACAACACAGTCACCCCCTTTCTTAATAAACTCAACAGCAAAACCATCCAATCCCGCCACCTTGCCGGATTTCATCTTCCGCAAGGCTTCACCACCTCCTCTCCCTCCATCAAACTACGCTCCCTGACTCTCTCACTTCACACACCACCCTGACCAATGCACCCTACATCTGCCACTTTGTCATCAAACATATTCAACAATCCTTCAAAATACTCACTCCATCTCCTCCTCAATCCATCACTACCTGTTATCACTTCCCTTCTTGCCCCCTTCATTGATATTCCTATTTGTTCTCTTGTCTTATGCACATTATTTACTTCCTTCCAAAATATAATTTTATTCTCCCTAAAGTTTAAGGATACTCTATCACCCCAACTCTCATTTGCCCTCTTTTTCAACCTTTGCACCTTCCTTTTGACCACCTGTCACTTTCCCTTATACATCTCCCAGTCATTTGCACTCCTTCCTTGTAATTATCATCCAAACGCCTCTCTTTTCTCTTTCGCTAACAATTTTACTTCTTTATACCATCACTCGCTACCCTTCCTAATCTGCCCACCTCCCACCTTTCTCATGCTACACACATCACTTGCACATGCCATCACTGCTTCTCTAAATACATTCCATTCCTCACCCACTCCCCTCACTTCACTTGCTCTCGCCTTTTGCCATTCTTCACTCAATCTCTCCTGATATTTCTTCACACAAGTCTCCTTTCAAAGCTCACTTACTTCTCCCCAACATTCTCTCTTCTCTTTTGAAGACCTCTACAAATCTTCCTCTTCACCCCCACAAGATAGTGATCCGACATCTCACCAACTGCCCCTCTCAGCACTTTTACATCTAAAAGTCTCTCTTTTGCACGCCTATCATTTAATACATAATCTAATGATGCCTGTTGACCATCTCTCCTTTTCACATATGTATACTTGTAAATATCTCTCTTTTTAAACCAGATATTCCCAATCACTAGTCTTTTTTCAGCACACAAATCCACAAGCTCTTTACCATTTCCATTTACAATACTGAATACCCCCTGTGCATCAATTAGACCCTCAACTGCCACATTACTCACCTTCGCATTCAAATCACCCATCACCAATATCCGGTCTCGTGCACCCAAACTGATGACACACTTAATCAGCTGCTCCCAAAACACTTACCTCTCAAGATCTTTCTTCTCATGACCAGGTGTATAAGTACCAATAATCACCCATCTCTCATAATTCACTTTCAGTTTTACCCACATCAATCTGAAATTTACTTACACTCTATCATGCACTCCCACAACTCCTGCTTTACAAGTAGTGCTACTCCTTCCTTAGCTCTTGTCTTCTCATCAAACCCTGACTTCCCTCCCAAGACGTTTCCAAACCATTTTTCCCCTTTACCGTTGAGCTTCATTTCACTCAGAGCCAGAATATCCAGGTTTCTTTCATCAAACATACTACCTATCTCTCCTTTCTTCTCATCTTGGTTACATCTACAACATTCAGACACCCCAACTGAACCTTTGAGGAGGATGAGCACTCCCCCCTTGACTCCTTCCTCTCTTTCCCCTTTTAGAAATTGAAATACAAAAAGGGGAGGGCTTCCAGCCCCCTGCTCCAGCCCCCTTTAGTTGCCTTCTATGTTACACGGTGGAATACATACATACATATACATATATACACATTTACATCTTCATACATGCTTGCCTTCATCCATTCCCAATGCCAAACTGCCCCAAAGGAAACACCACAATGCATGAAAGAAAAGAAAAAAGATAACATATACCTTCTCTTCTCCCTCACATCCAATCACCATGCCCTGCATCAGTGAAGTAGTGCCAGAAACAAATGAAAAAGGCCAAATCCACTCACACTCATTCCCTAGATGTTATGTGAAATGCACCAAAACTACAGCTCCCTATCCACATCCAGACCCAAAGACCTTTCTATGGTTTACCTAAGATGTTTCACAAGCCCTGGTTCAGTCCACTGATGGCATGTTGACTTTAGTATACCAAATCGTTCCAATTCACTCTATTCCATGCACGCCTTTCACCCTCCTGCATATTCAGGCCCTGATCACTTAAAATCTTTTCCACCCCATCCTTCCATCTCCAATTTGGTCTCCCGGTTCTCCTTGTTCCCTCCACTTCTGATATATATATCCTCTTTGTCAGTCTTTCCTTACTCATGCTCTCCATATGTCCTAACCATTTCACTACACCCTCTTCTGCTCTCTCAACCACACTCTTTTTATTTGCACACATCTCTCTTACCCTTTCATACTTAATCAAACCACCTCAAACTACACTGTCCTCAAACTTTTCATTTCCAACAAACAAACCCTCCCTCGCACAATGCTATCCATAGCCCATGTCTTGCAATTATATAATATTGTTTGGACTACTATTCCTGCACAAATACCCATTTTTGCCATCAGCGATAACATTCTTTCTTTCCACACATTCTTCATCGCCCCCTCCCTCACCCCATGACTCACTTCTGCTCCCATGGTTCCATTCACTGCCAAGTCCACTACCAGATATCGAAAACACTTTAATTCCTCCAATTTTTCTCCATTCAAACTTACATCTAAACTAAGGTGTCTCTCAACCCTGCTGAACCTAATAACCTTGCTTTTATTCACACTTACTCTCAACTTTTCTTTTCACACATTCTCCAAACTCAGTCACCAACTTCAGCACATTCTCACCAGAATCAGCCACCAGTGCTGTATCATTGGTGAACAACTGACACTTCCCAGGCCCTCTCATCCTCAGTAGACTTCATATTTGCCCCTCTCTCCAAGACTCTTGCATTTACCTCCCTCACCACACCATCCATATACAAATTATACAACCATGTTGACATCACACACCCCTACCGCAGACTGACCTTCACTGGTAATCATTCACTCTCCTCTCTTCCTACTTGTACACACACCTTACACCCTTAATAGAAACTTCTCACTGCTTCTAGCAGCTTACCTCCCACAACACCATATATTCTTAAGACCTTCCACAAAGCATCCCTATCTACCCTATCATAAGCCTTCTCCAGATCCATGAGTGCCATATACAAATCCATCAATTTTTCTAAGAATTTTTTGCACACATTCTTCAAAGCAAATACCTGATCCAAACATCCTCTACCACTTCTGAAACTACCCTGCTCATCTCTAATCTGATGCTCTGTACATGCCTTCAACTTCTCAGTCAATACCCTCCCATGTAACTTACTTGGTATACTCAACTTATACCTATGTAGTTTGAACAATCACATTTATCCCCATTGCCCTTACACAATGGCACTATACATGCATTCTGCCAATCCTCAGGCACTTTACCATGATCCACATATAAAATGAATATCCTTAACAACCAAACATCTACACAGTCACCCCCTTTCTTAATAAAGTCAACTGCAATACTACCCACTCCCACTGCCTTGCCACATTTCATCTTCCGCAAGCCTTTCACCAACTTTTCTCTCTTCACAAAACCACTCTCCATGATTCTTTCACTTCACATACTACCCCAGCTAAAAACAACCGACTTCTGCCACTCTATCACCAAACACATTTAATAATCCTTCAAAATACTCACACCATCTCCTCACTTCATCACTATATGTTATCACTTCCCCTTTTGCCCCCTTCAACGACATTCCCATTTATTCTCTTGTCTTTCACACATTATTTACCTCCTTCCAAAACATCTTTTTACTGTTCCTAAAGTTTATGATACTCTCCCACACCAACTCTCATTTGTCCTCTTTTTCAACTCCTGCACCTTCCTCTTGACTTCCTGCTGCTTTCTCTTATACACATCCCAGTCATTTGCACTCCTTCCCTGTAAGTACCACCCACACTCCTCTCTTATCTCTTTTACTAGCAATTTTACTTCATCCCACCATTCATTACCCTTTCTAATCTGCCCACCTCCAACCTTTCATGTGCCATATGTATCTCTTACATATGTATCCCTAAACAACTACCATTCCTCATCCACTCTCCTTAATTCATTTGCTCTCACCTTTTGCCATTCTAAACTCATTCACAGCTGGTATGTCTTCACACAAGTCTCCTTCCAAAGCTCACTTACTCTCATCATTCTCTTCTCCCCTATATTTTCTCCTCTTATTTGAAAACCTCTACAAATCTTCAAACTCCCCTCCACAAGACATCCTACCAGCTGCCCCTCTTGGCATATTTACATCCAAAAGTCTCTCTCTTACATGCCTATCAATTAATATGTAATCTAATAATGCCCATTGACCATCTCTCCTACTCACATATGTATACTTGTGTATATCCCTCTGTTTAAACCAGGTACTCCCAATCACCAGTCTTTTTTCAGCACACAACTCCACAAGCTTTTTGTCATTTCCCTTCATAACACTGAATACCCGATGCAAACCAATTATACCCTTTACTGCCACATTACTTACCTTCGCATTTAAATCAAGCATCACTTATACCCAGTCTCATGCACAAAAACTGCCAATGTAATCACTCAGCTGCTCCCAAAAAACTTGCCTCTCAAGATCTTTTTTCTCATGGCCAGATGCATAAGCACCAATATTCACCCATCTCTCACCATCAACTTACAGTTTTACCCACATCAATCTAGAATTTACTTCTTTATACTTGATCACACACTCCCACAACTCCTGTTTCAGTAGTAGTGCTACTCCTTCCTCAGGTCTTATTCTCTCACCAACACCTGACTTTACTCCTAAGACATTTCCAAACCATTCTTCCCCTTTACCCTTGAGTTTTGTTTCACTCAGAACCAGAACATCCAGGTTTCTTTCCACAAACTACTATCTATCTCTCCTCTCTTCTCATTCTGGTTACATCCACACACATTCAGACATCCTAATATGAGCCTTCGAGGAGGATGAGCACTCCCCACCTGGCTACTTCTTTTGTTTCCTCTTTAAGAAATGGAAATACAAGAAGCAGAGGGTCTCCAGACCCTGCTCCTGCCCCCTTCACTTGCCTTCTACAACTCATGGGGAATACAGATGTAGAATTGTTTCTCCCCTACCCCAGGAATATATACAAATTGTCAGTAAAGGAACCATTAGTTGCTTCAAATGAAGGCAGGAAAATTACACCATGTGGGTTGTGTGATTAGGCTATACTGGGTGCCCACATATGAAAAAAAGTACTTTAGTGGTTAATGATGACATTTATATTCCACAATTTCCAGGCCAAATCTCTGTATAAACCTCTAAGATATTACAGTCAAGTTCACGAGGCTTTTGAAAAGGGTCTAGTTGATTATAATGCCTCTTTTCTGAACTAGTAAATGTGGAGTGCCACCAAAATGTAATGATGCTTGTCTAACTGGGAGAGAGCTTAATGTAGCTCACAGGAACCCTTCTAAGAATGAGCAAAGGTGACAGCTGAGGTCACTGTGGGATCAGTGCTTTGTTAAAACATGGACTCTTGTTTCTGGAATAACAGTGGGTTAAAAGTTTCTCTCAGTGACAGAAGATTGATCTGGCTGGTTAAAAAAATGCACACTCTTCTCCCTGATAACATGATGTCTTTCAGAAGTTCTGAGGTATATTCCATGAAAACAGAGATTAACTGCCTTGATCTTTGAGTGCTTTTTTTAATTCAAAAGACTTAATCACAGGCAAAAGGTTGTACAAGAAAATTCTGAGAACAGGGCAAACTAGGCTTCCAGTGGACTGATGTCTTCCTGAAATATTTCATTAAGTCGGCACTCTTCACTGTGTACCAGGAACCATTAACCACTTTTACACAAAAAGCTTGTTAAAGGGTCACTTTTCCCATCTGAGTAAGGTCCCTTTCTGGGATCAGACAGGCTGAAAACTTCCGGCCTAAGAATTAACTAGTGAATCAAAATGATCATAAGTTAGCATTAAAATCAGAAACTACAGGTCCATTTTCAAGATCTTAACTTTCTCTAAAAGCTAAAGCCTTTACTGTACTAAAATTCATTTGGAAAAACATACTACATAGCCATTTCTCAACTGATCTAAGGTATTTCTTAAACCAGTTTTGGTTCACCAAAGGTAGACTTTCTTTGTTGTCAGACTTTTCTCTTTAAAAAGTCAAAAGAGACAACCACCACAATGCCCCTCTAATCTATCTAGAGAACAGCAGTTATTTCTATGTTACCATTTCAAGCAATCATCCATGTCTCTGTAACATTTAAGCAACAAAAGTTTTTGTGTCTTTACTCCTAGCTCTGTTGACCTACTTTCACAATACCATAAATCCAAAAGATGTTGACAACATAGCAACACAAGCTAGGATGCTTTTACTGTACATAAGCCAAAACTTTGTTTGCTTTAAAATGTTTGGGAACACCAAATGAACCAAGCTAAATAAATTTTCATTTTGAATCAATAAGAGAATTTCCCTCATTTAACATGGAACTTTTCTGAAATAAGAAAGAAACTGATGACTAAGCAACTGAACATGACACATTGTTCTTTTGAATCTGCTAACATTAAAAACATTTGAGATAAGCCAGCACTTAGTGATGCTACTCTGGTTAGCCCTTAAAAGAGTGGACCTGGCTGAAGTTCCACTGCAACATATGCAATAAGAAAACTGAAATTTTCCCCTTTACCAAAAGACAAAAATTCAAGAAAATGCACAAAAAAATTATGTAACTAATCCTGTGTTGGTCCGGTGGAATGCTGAGCAAGTGGGTGGAGGGGGTGCAGCTGACACATCTAATAGCTTAAGAAGAGAGAGTAGAACATGGAGGTCATGTTTTTTATCTTGAACTTGGCTTCACCGTCTACTCTTATTTCTTACACATGCACAACAGTGGTGGTGAATCAAAATAATATATTCTTTTTGTCATAATTGATCGCCGTTTCCTGCATTAACAAGGCAGCACCAGCCACAGACAAGGAAAGGCCACATCTGCTCACATCCATTCTCTAGCTGTCATGTGTATACATTTGAAAATATATATAACATTACACATGAGCTCTCAATGGACTGAACCAGGGCATGTGATGCATCTGTGGTAAACCATAGAAAGGACTGTGGAAAATATAAAAAATATATGTAGAAATATGACGCTACACACACTAAATGGTGCACAGCACACTGCTCTAATGAAACTTTCAAGTCAAAATATATATGGAAATATTCTAACTCTTTAATACCACCTGTTACCAAAGTCCTTCATTACCTCTGATTACATAAGGGAAAATGAGGTGGCACTGTTACATAATGCAAAGTCACTTATTCATATTTCACCTGTCATTCTCCTTCACTTTCCTCCCCTCCACTCAGATCATCCTTGAATCTGCAAATTTTCTGCAGGGTCACTGTCTGCATGACCTGAGAGTTAACAGCCATGCACTTTAATGGTGATTGCAGAGGTACTGTGGAAAGATGAGTTTTTTCCTGAACCTACCTAGAGATGGAAGAGACCTGTTTGTGCTACTAATGGCAATTAAGTCAGCTAGATATTTAAAAGTGAGACTCTGGGATATGAATTTGTTAAGATGGGCAGCTGATGAGATGTCTGATCATTATCTGGTGGAGGCAGTGGTGAAGATTTAAAAGTGTTTTTGGTAAAGAAGAAATGATGTGGATGAGAAGAAGGTGGTGAAAGTAAGTGAGCTTAGAAAAGAGACAAGTGTGAAGAAATACCAGGAGAGACTGGATGTAGAATGGCAAAAGGTGAGAGGAAACGAAGCAAAGGGAGTTAGCGAAGATTGGGAGATATATAGTGAAGCAGTGCTGGCATGAATGAGAAAAGTGTATGGCATGTGGGAGGTGGGCAGGTGAGAAAGGGTACTGAGTGGTGGGATGACAAGGAAAGTTGTAAGTGAAAAAGAAAAGAGAGGTGCATGGGATGTACTTACAGAAAAGGCATGCAAACAACTGGAATATATATGAGAAAAAGTGGCAGGAAGTCAAGAGGAAGCTGTAGGGACTGAAAATGAGGGCAAATGAGGGTTGAGGTGAGCAAGTATTGGCAACCTTTAAGAGGAATAAGATGTTTTGGAAGAAAGCTCATAGTGTGAGAAAAGCAAGAGAACAAATGGGAACATTGGTGAAAGGGGCAAATGGCAAATGGGGAAGTGATAATAGGCAGCGATGAGGTGCAGGAGACGGAGTGAGTACTTTGAGGGTTTGTTGAATGTGTTTGAAGGGAGGGTAGATGTTGGGTGTTTGGGTGTGGGAAGTATGCAAAGTGAGAGTCATGGCAAGTGGTTTTATGAAGGTAGAAGAGGTGGTGAAAGCATAGCAGCTGGAGTGGATGGTACTGCAGATGAATTTCTTATGAAATGAAGTGACTGTGTGGCTGATTGGTTAGTTAGAATTTTCAATATCTGTATGAATAATGGGGGGTGCCTCATGATTAGTGGATGGCATGTATAATGCCACTATACAAGGATATGAAGGCTAAAGGTAAGTGTTCAAATTCCAAAGGTTTAATTTTGGTGAACATACCTGGTAAGTTATATGAAAGAGTGGTAATCGAGAGTGTGGTAACAGGCACAGAGCATCAGACTGAGGAGGAACAAAGTGGTTTCAGCAGTGGCAAAGGATGTGTGGATCAGGTGTGGAACAATGTGATATCAGCAGTGGTACAGGATGTGTAGATCAGGTGTTTGCCTGTGGTAAAAATGAATCTGGAGAAAGCATAAAATAGGCCTTTAGATATGTTTTACAGAAGTTGTTACAAACATATGGTGAGGGATGAAAGCTATTAAAAGCAGTAAAGAGTTTTTATCAAGAGAGTAAGGCATGTGTCCAAGTGGGTAAAGAAAAGGGTGAGTGGTCCTAGGTGAAGGTGGGTCTGTTGCAGGATTGTGTGATGTCACCATGCTATTTAATTTGTTTATGGAGAAAGGAGCAGGTATGCAGTCTGTAGCAGGCAAGGAGTTTTGGGAAGTGAATCAGCTGTTTTTGCCTATGACATGGCTCTGGTGGTAGATATGACTGCAATACTGAAGAAGCTGGAGTCTGAATTTGGGAGAGTATTTGAAAGGAGAAAGCTGAAAGTAAATGTGAATAACAGCATGGTTATTAGGTTTATCAGAGAAGAGTGACAGATTAACTGGGGTTGTGAGTTTGAACAGAGAAAACTTAAGGAAGTGAAGTGTTTTAGATACCAGGAAGTGGACATGGCAATGAATGGAACTATGGAAGAGGAGATTAGCCATAGGTTTTGGAAGTACTGAGGAAAGTGTGAAAAGAAAGGTCAATCTCTGGAAGGAATGTTTGAAGGCAGAGTAGTCTCAGAGATATTTTATGGATGTGAGGCATGGGTTACAGATGAGAATATACAGAAGAGGATTCATGTGTTGAAAATGAAATGACTAAGAACAATATGTAATATGAGGAGGGTTGGTCAAGCAAGTAATGACAGGGTAAAAGAGTGGTGTAATAATAAGAAAAGTATAATTGAGTGAGTGAAAAGGGTTTACTAAAATATTTTAGACATGGAGCGAATGAGTGAGGAGAGGTTGACTAATATGATATATTTGTCAGAAACGTAGGGGACCAGCAGAAGGGGAAACCACATGGAACAGATAGGCTGGAGTGAAACAGATTTTGAGTGGTCGGGGCCTAAACATGCAGAAGAGTGAAAGGTGTGCACAGGATAGGGCAAACTGGAGTGATGTAGTATACAGGGGTCAAAGTGCTGTCTATGGACTGAACCAGAGCATGTGGAGCAGCCAAGGCAAACCACAGAAAGGCATATGGGGCTGTGGTTTCAGTGCATTACACAGGACAATAAGAGAATGGATGTGAGCGAATGAGGCCTATTCTTCAACTATTCGTTTAGCTACCTCACTAACATGAAAAATGGTGAATACGTATGAAAGAAAATGAAAAAATTTATTTTCAACTTTTATGTCAATATGTTTCAAAACTTTTTCCTTTGTTACCAGTGGGACTAGATTTGGGACATGAGTTGTGTCTTCAATTGTAAACATGAACACAAAAAAATCCTATAAACTCTTGAACCAAGTCACTATTTTCCATAATCAGTGAGGCAACTGACTGGGTGATGACTCTTTTGCTTCTAAGATAACTATGAAACTCCTTTGGATTTCTGTTGCTGTTTTCAACAATATATGCTTCATATTGGCATTTACTTTGACGTACAAGTCTCTTTGTTTCTCTTCACAAATTTACATAATTTACTCAATTACATTGGTTGTTGGTCTCTGACTTTTGTATGTGTTACTTTCTTAGACAACAGGCAATTCTTCATATCACAGTTCTCCCCTTCCTGCTTTGTTTTGGAAAAAGACTGGTTACTCTGCACTAGCACATATATTCCCTCCACTAGTTTAAAGCTTAGACTGGAGCAAAAGAGTCTGACTGACTACATGGCAGTTGATGAAAGGTTAAGAAAGGCTGTGCTAGATGCTAGAGTTGTGAGAGGATTCTTTGGAAACTCTGACCATTTCATGGTTCTTTTGGGGAAGAGGATCAGGCAGAAGTGAAGATATGGTGTAAGAAAGAATAGAGAGGTAAAAGTTTTGGCAAGTGAGAGGATGAATCAGAAAGAATACAAGGAGGAATATAAAAGGTGAGTGACTGAAAGTCTAGGTGGAAGTGCAGTAAATGTAGGGGACGCAATCATGTGTGAAAGAGGTGTTTAGATTGTTTAGAGAAAGGCTGTGAAAGGTTGTAGAATTAGTAGTTGGATACAAGGTTGTGAGTTATAGGAATAAAAAGGGAAATGTGTGGTGGATGGATGAAATCAGAAATGCTGTGGAAGAGAAGAAAAAACATAAGGTAGAGTGCTCAAAAGGATTGCACCAGTGGAAGTTCAGCAAAGGAGGAGGGAAGAGTATATGATGTTATAAGTGGAATGTTAAGAAGCTCCTAGAGGGCAGGAAAGAAAGAGTAGATCAAGATTCTGGGAGAGAACCATGTGAAAAGTTTAAGAAAAAATAAGAAATTGTACTGGAAGGAGATGAAAAAGGAGACAGGTGGATGTAAGAGTGGAAATACTGATGTAAGAAGTATAAAATTGGAGTTGCTGAACCAAAAGGAGGAAGTGAAAGGAAGACAGAAAGAAAATTTTGAAGAACTGATGAATGTGGGAGAAGGTGAGGCAGCAGTTGTTACATGCATAGGTATGGAGGATGGAAGGAAAAGAATACAAGTACAAGCACCTATAGCATAAAGGGAGGTAAAAAGGGCAATAATGAGGTAAAAGGTAGGAAAGGCACCTGGAGTGGATGGGATTACGAGTAAAAGGCTGAAGTATGGATGAGAAAGTTTGACAGTGGATGCATTTCATATGTAATTTAGCATGGGAAGAGAAAGTTGTGCCTGAGGATTGATTTAAAGCCATTGTTGTTCCTTTATTCAAAGGGAAATGTGCAAAGGATATATGTTGCAGTTACCAGGAAAAGTGTATGCAAGAGTGTGAATTGATAGAGTGATGGAAGTAACTGAATGCAGAATAAGTGAGCAAGGGGGTTTTATGAAAGGTAGGCATTGTGTGGACCAGATTTTTGCATTGAAAATGACTGTGGAAAATATCTAGTAAAATGTAAGAAGCTGTATACATCTTACATGGATCTGGAAAAAGCATATGACAGAGTCAAGTGGAATGCTTTGTGGTTTGTGTTAAGGATATATGGGCTAGGGGTACAACAGCTGGATGGTGTGAAAGCCATCTATAGAGTTGCAAATGCATGTGTATGAGTGGATGGAGAGTTAAGCAAAAGTTCTGGTATACATGTGGGTGTAAGGCAGGGCTAAGTGATGTCACTGTTGTATCTTAACATATGTTTGGATGGAATGATAAAAGAGGTGAAAACACAATTATGGAAAGGAGATGCAAAGATAGAGTGAGGCAGTGAAGTAAGGTGGCTAGTGACAAGCCTGTTTGCTGATGATACTGTGTTGTTTGCTGCAAGTGAAGAGGAGTTGCACAAGGTTGTATGTGTGTTTTATGATGTGTGTATGTGTAAGCAGTTGAAGGTAAATGCAAGTAAAATATAGTAATGGAGTTTGAAATGAAACAGAGGGAAATTATTGATTTTGCAAAATCGTATAGAGTGAAAGAAGAAATTGCACTAAACTGTGTTTTGGATATGGGTACAAAAGAGTGGAGGAGGTAAAAGAATTTAAGTATTTTGGAGCTATCTTGGGTAAGTTTGGTGATATGGAAGGAGAGGTGAAGGAAAGAACACTACAGGGTAGAGGGGCCATTTGTTCCCTAAACAGAATAAGGAAGGGTAAAGGTGTAAGTAAGGAAGTGACAAAAGGATTAAGGGCCAGCATAGTCCTCCAACCTTGACCTATGCAGCTGAAACATGGACATGGAATGAGTCAAAGAGGTCAAGAATCTAGCCTGTGGAAATGAGCTATTTTTGAGGAGCAAGTGGTATGACTAGATGGAATGAAGAAAGAAATGAGGGGGTGTTTGTGAGATGTGGTATGGCACAGAATGCAAAGGGAATGGTAGAAGGGATGAAACAAAATACTTTGAGGTGGTTTGGGCATGTGGAAAGAATGCAAGATGGAAAGTTTACAAAGACAGGGCACAATAGTACAATCAAAAGGGTTGGTGTGAAAGGAAGAGTATTGGAGGGAGAAAATGGTGGTAGAATGAGTGGAACAGTGTATTTGAGGGAGGCATGTAGGGACAGGGATAAATGGAGACTCTTATGCCATGACCACCCTTCTGATGGGAGTTCTTGGAGGGAATGGGCAACAAAGTTATAGACAGACAGATGGACTGATGCTTTCCCAAGCTAACTCCAAGTTGTTTTCATGTATGATATCATCCCAGATGTGCTTGTCAAGAGAAATGCAAAGATAATTAAAATCTGCAAGCTAAATCTAGTATTTTCTTTGGAACTGTTATCAGTTGACCAGCACTACAGGCAATGTTGAAAGTTAACTCAAAAGTAAATTAATAGTGATAAGGTGTACCAAAGTTTTATTCGACTTCAAACTATCATGGATACTGAGAACCTCATAAATGATACACCTATTGGAAGAAGTGATCATGTAATGCTCAAGTTTGAGTATGTGATAAAAGAGGACATCAAAAGAGCAGATATGAGATTGAATACAAAGGGGAAATATAATCATGAAAACTACCCAGACCTCAATAACTTCTATGGTAATGTAGATTGGGAAATGGAATTCATTAGCCAGGGACCAGGGAAATGTGTTGCAAGGTTCAGTGAAATTTACAGTGAGGGAGTAGAGGCATGGGTACCTTAAGGCTCACATATAGAGGGAATGGTTAGACAGAGGAAGGAATAGTCTAATGAAAGACATTATAAAGCAAAGGAGCTTCGAGATGTGCATTGGTGAAGATATAGACGACACCTTAACCAGCTAGCATTTTCAAGGTATAAAAGGTCAAAGAATAAGTAGAGCAGTAGAACAGAGGAAAAAAGAAACTTTGAAAAGAATATTGCGAACAAGGCAGCTAAAAATCCAAAACTAATCGATAAATTTAGCAGGAGCCAGTTGTCAATTAAAGAGCAGCTAATTTAGCAAAGGGCTTTAGAGGGAAATATTGTAGAGGGTAATTTAAGGTTATGTGAGAAAATGAATGGCAAGTTCAAAGCCTTTTCACAGTAAGAGGCACTATAGCCCCACCACCAGAGAGATGCAAAAGAAAGAAGGTTTTGGAAATTGTTGAGATATCTAGAAGGGATTCAAAAAGAGTATTAAAAGGACTTGACTATGCAAGGCTCATGGTCCTGATGAAATTTCATCATACATTCTAAAGAGGTGTATACATATATTTGATAGACCACTTGAATTACTGTTCAAGATGTCACTAGAAAGAGGCATAGTACCAAGAGAAATGAAAGGGGCATACTTCATACCTATGTATGAAAAAGGAAACCAGGAACAGGCACTGAACTACACACCAGTCTCACAAATGAGTGTGATGGTAAGGTTCTGGAAACGATTGTTAGAAAGCAAGTGGAAGACCTTCTGTTGAGCTGAAATTTCCTAAGTGAGAGACAGCATGGTTTTAGGAAATAGAGGTCATGTGTAACTAACCACTTAAGAGTTTTATGAGACAGTGACCACAGTCCAGGACAAAAGGGAAGGCTGGATGGCCTCTCCGTATCTGGACTGCCAGAAGCCATTAGACACTGTACCACATACGATTCTGATCATGAAGCTTAAGCTCTAATTATAAAGCTTAAGCACCAAGCAGGAATAAGGGGGGGGGGGGACTCCTTTGTTGGATAGAAGATTATCTTAGTGGGAGGGAACAAAGGATGCATATCAGAAGAGCCTTTTCCAAATGGGTTGAGATGACCATTGAAGTGCCACAAGGTTAGGTTCTGGGGCCATTACTCTTTTAATCTACACAAATGAATTGCCTAAATTTGTTTGCAATTTATACAAAAGTTATAATGAAAGTGGAAAGTGAAGGGGATTGCATCAGCTTACAAGAGGACCAAAACAGACTCCAGAGATGGTGTGAAATGTGGTTGATGAAATTCTACCCCACCAAATGTAAAGCAATGAGGATGGAACAAAGTGAAAGATGGCCTCAGTATGATTATTACCTAGCAGAAAGTAAGTTTCAAGATTCTGAGTATGACAGGGACTTGGAGGTAGACGCTGTCCCTAACCTGTGGCTAGAGTTCCATATTAGGAGAATAGCTAATGAGACAAGCTGTTTGCTGGCAAATATCAGAATAGCTTTCAAGTATATGGATAATGAAATATTTAGCAAGTTATTCGTATCCTACATGAGGCCAAAAGTAGAATACATTTCTCAGATTTGGTCACCTCATGTAAAAAAGCATAAAGAACTCACAGAGAAAGTCCAGAGAAGGGAAACAAAGATGGTACCAGAATGAAGAGAGTTAAGCTTCAGGGAAAGGCTGGAGACTTTAAACTGACCCACCTTGGAAGAGAGGAGTGAGGGGTACCTGATCACAAACTTTAAGTTTTTAAATGAGATTGACAAAGTGAACAGTGGACAGTACTTTGAGAGGTGTAAGGATAAAAGAACCAGAGGGAATAACATGAAATTAAGAAAGAAACTTGTATATAAGGATGTAAAGAAATACTTTTAATAGTATAAGAGTGGTGGATGATTGAAAAAGATTGACTGAGGGCATGGTTAATGCAGACAGCATACATAAATTCAAAAAGTTGTATGATAGCGTTAATGAGATGGGGCCCCACAAGTGTAAAACTTCCTTCCCTTACAATACATATAGGTAATTTTACTATAGCCCCAACATCAGTGAGGTAGAATGAGTGAAAGGTTTTGGAAATCAGTGAGACATCTGACGAACAAATATCTAGAAAAGATATTAAAAGAATATGAAAAGGACTTGACTCATACAAGGTTCATAACCCTGAAGAAATTTCACCATATGTACTAAAGATGTGTGTTGATATGCTTAGAATTACTGTTCAAAACAGCACTGGAGAAAGGGAAAGTGCCAAGGGAATGGGAAAGGGCAAAACTACCTGTCTATACAAAATGAATAAAGTACAGACCTGTTTCATTAACAAGTGTGGTGTGTTAGGTTCTGAAAGAGATCATTAGAAAGTAAGCGGATGATTTTCTATGGAGGAGTAATTACACAAGTGGGAGATAGCATGGTTTTTTGGGGAAGAAGGTCACATATAAGTAACCACTTAGAAGTATATGGGAGAGTGAGCTCATTCCTGGACAACAGTGAAGGCTGGATGGACTGTTTGTATTTGGAATGCCAGAAAGCACTTAACACTCCTTGAATGGACAGATTATCTCAGTGGGAGGGAACAAAGGACATAAGTCTGAGGAGCCTTTCCAAATGGGTTGAGATTGCCACAGGGTTTGGTTCTGGAACCATCACTCTTCTTGATCTATTCACTTTTCTTGATCACTTTTCTTGACCTATGTAAATAATTTACCTGAAGGTATAGACCGCTATTTGAATATGTTTGCAGGTGATACAGAGGTCATGTGGGAAGTGAAAAGCAAGGATGATTGCATCATCTTACAAGGGGACCTAACAAACTCCAATGTTGTTCTGAAACATGGTTGATGAAATTCAACTTAAGCATATGTAAAGTAATGATGGTAAGACAAAGCAAAAGATCATCTCAATATGGGTATTATCTTGTAGGAAATGAGCCTCAAAATTCTGTGTTTGAGAGGGATTTGGGAGGCAACACTGTCCCTTACTTGTTGTCAGTTCTATATCAGGAGAAAAGTTAGGAAGACAAACTGTCTGATTGCAAATAACAGAATATCTTTCAAGTGCATGGATAGGGAAGTATCTAACAAGCTATTCATATCCTACATATCGTTAAAACTTGAATATGCATCTCAGATTTGGTCACTACACCTAAGGAAGCACAAAGAGCTAAAAGAAGATGTCAAGAGGAGGTGAACAAAGACAGTACCAGAATTAAGACAGCTCCCTTACAGGGAAAGGTTAAAGGTTTTAAATTTATCCGCCTTGAGAGAAAGTAGAATGAGGGGCGACCTGTTCACAACCTTTAAGTCTTTAAAACACACTGTTAACACGGACAGAAAACAATTCTTTGAGAAATGTAGGGATAGAGCAACCAGAGGACATAACATGAAATTACATAAGAAACTTGTTAAAAGGATGTAAAGAAAGACTGTTAAAGTATAAAAGTGGTGCTGGACTGGAACAGAATGACTGAGGACATGGTTAATGCTGACAGCATACATAATTCTAAGAGGTTAAATGATAGAAGAGAATATTCAAAAGAGTGGGCCGTATGAGTGGAAAACTCTCTCCCCATACAGCACACACAAATAAAAGGTAATTAATTAATTAATATACCAAGGGACACAAGAATAATGAGAGTGTATGTGTTCTTAGATTCTTTAACACTTGAGAAAAGAGCTAAAGACTTTTCAGTTGGTGGATGTAGCTTGACACTGATGGCCTTAATGACCCTGGCAGTTGATATGCCTAAAGCCCAAACAACCAACCAACCCTTCAGCATTATACAATCCAGCAACAGTTATATGCAGGACTCTACCACAATCCTACAGTGTTGTAAATGTTTCAGTGTTCAAGATCAACATATATCAGTATGGTTGAAAAACTCCTGCACATTTGTGTCCAGCAAACACACCATAAATAACAGTGATCAACACAAACCACTATAAACAAATATTCCAGACCAAATATCACTGCACATGAGTATACAGCTCATTAAAGAAGTATGAAGATTGTATAAAACTGAATGTTATCATGCATCAACAAAACATGAAACAGTAACAGGGCACAACACACCCTTGTACACAGATATGTAATATCCAAGAAAGGCACACTAAAATACAATCAAATGTAAAGTAAAACACTCTTCAGCAACATATGTAGGTTTATAACATTATTAACCCCAAAACACTGAAACATTAGAGAACTAGATATATGCATGGTGTAGAACACTAATGTAACGGAGAACATTCTGCATAAAGGAATAAGAAACCAGATACAATTTCCTTCGTCTGCTACCCTTTGATACTCCAAGGACTCCTCACTCTCCCTCAACTCCTTTCTCCTATTCCTTTCCACCAAATATTTCTCTCTTTCCCTTTCACCCCAATCTCCTCCCTTCATATCGTCTACTAAGCATTCCTTGCTCTCTACCGTCAAGTAATACCACGTTACCTGTCCCACTTCCTTTATCCCACCTTTTATTTGGCCTTTCTCCCACTTCCTCTCCTTCCTTTTTATCCCCTAGTACTCCAACCAATAGCCTGCCTACCCTTTTCACTTTCTTACTTGACTATTCTCAACTTGCTTTCATTTTTTTTTCTCCAAATTGTCTTTCTTTCATTTTTCTAAATTTCCCTTTCTCATTCAAATTTTTATTTCTTTTCTTCCTTATCTAATCTCTTGCCCTCACTTCTGCAGTATATTAATTATTCTTAAATAAATCAATGTAAAAATCAGCACAGATTCTACACTCTATGAAAAAATATGCAACTTATCACAGCTTTATCACATATAATGCAACAGCAGAGAGAAGAAAATTCTTTTGAGTAACGCACATCCACCTGCTGCCCACAGCCTTGAAATGTCTTCTCTGTTTGGCCCTTGGTCGCCACCTCCAGATGCCAAGCACGATGCTCTCCCCTCATCAACTTCGCTATCAAGACGGAGTAGCTTCCTTGGGGGGCCATCAGCATTAGTCTCTGCTTTGGAGGACATTTCTTATTCTTCTGCAAAATCAAATTCATAATGGTATGAACATATAATCATATGGTTGCATAAACTGCCAAGATGAGGATAAAACTTCCTGTAACAATCATTTTCATTCAGAATGAAAAAAAAAAAAGAATGAAAAAAATTACATAAATGAACACTAAAACGACAAACACATGTAAACAATGAAATTTACTAAGAAGTACGTGACATATAAGTTAAACATAAACTCAGACACTTTTACCTACCTGGGACTATGCATCTATACCTGTACAACATCTCAAAACAACAAGTACTTTTATAACTTTCAAGAGGTAGCTTTTGAAAAATACTATACAGTATGTGGAATTCTTAAGGAAGGAATTTTAATGTCTCCATAAACCTATAACTCTCTGCAGTAATATTCATTGCAAAAGTTTCAGAAAACTGAAAAACTGAAATTAACTAAAGTAAATATACTCTATCATCTTATTTGGTTCTTATTATCATATTCAATTCCTCTTATCTACTGTAAGTGCCTTATCATGAATGAACAATCTAATATCAACATGACGCCAGTTCTGTAGTACTTTCAATTTAAGAGAAATGATTGTCTGGAGGTATATCCATATGAATCTATCTACTGTATAACTGTAGTCTTTAGACCCTTCCATGATATCAGTACCCTTCAGATGATATGAAAAAAGTTATTTAGCTCTGACCTTACATCTCCAATGCTTTCATTTAACTGCTGTTTGCTGAAGTAAATATAATTTAGTTTTGCTGCCACCTTGATCTTATGCAAACTAAACTAAGAAGGAATATAAAAATATTGTTTCATATGCTACATAAGGGCTAAGTAGGGCTCTTTCATATAAATGAGTTCCAATTTTGGATGGTGGCATTCATCCTTTGGTTCTCCCCTACTCATGGCATTACCTGAGACCCTGAAGTTGGGATGAACCCCCCCCCTTTTTTTTTTTCACACATTGGAGGCTCCAGTCATAGGCTAAAGTCCACATCAAGGCTGAACCTTAAATGAAGTATAGAGAAATTAATAGAAGGGAAAAAGAAGAGACAAGGAAAAGCATTTACAAATTTTGGAGGAAGTGAAAAACCTGTCTTTTAAAAACTGTTAGATCATAGTTATCGGAAAACACATGAGAAGGTAGAGAGTTCCAAAGCTTTGAGGTGTTGGGAAAGAAAGTCATCAAAGCAGCCCACCCTTGAGTTGCCATGGCTACACAGTAATCATGTGATGCAACAGCTTGCCAAGTATTACATCATCTACCTAGTGGTGGGAGCACAAAAGTAGTCAGCTCTCAGGAGCAAAACACAAAAGTATTACTTACTGAAGAGGGAAAGTGAACCAACATTGAAACAAAGAGCAAGTGGGTCAAGTCTTAGTTAGCCTGGGAATACTTTCAACTCAACAAACAAGTAAGGATGTAGAGCTACAACAACCCCAAATGTAAGAGGAGGATGGATCAATCCTGTGTATAAACATATAAATGAAGTAACTGTTCGGAAAAAAAGAAATTTTGAACATCTAAACATGACTCCCAGTTTCTTAGAAGCTGACTTAGCTATTTCAGTATGGTGGGGAATCCAAGAGAGTGTGGATGTTACAGTAATACCAAGTAAGGTCACTGAGTCATGAGGTAGAATAAAAGATCTGTCAAAGGAGAGAGGAAAGATGTGAGGAATTTTTGATAAAGAGATGGACAGAAACTGGGTCTTGGAGGCAATAATCTTAACCAGATTTTGTCCAAACCAATGACATATCCTGTCCCAGTCTAGATTTACTGAAAATGTTATGTCAAGACAATATACAGATCAAGTGAGATAAGAAGGGGCAAATTTGAAGGATGTGGAGGAATGCAGTGTTGAGTAGTCAACATATGAGGGCAATTGGTTCTTTGTAGAAGAAAAGAAATCATAGATAAAAGAGGAGAAAAAGTGTAGATGACAGGACAGAACCATGTTGGACACGACTGTTGATGGAGAAAGCAGGAGAGACACAACCATCAACAACCATAGAGACATGTTGGTCAGAGAGGAAGTTAGATATGAGATAGTAAAGTGAGGGTGAGATGCCAAATGAGGGGAGCCGATAGATGCGAACCTGATGCAACACCCTATCAAAAGCTCTGGATATACGTGGTGGTATCAAAAATTTCCGAAACTAGATCCAAAGCACACCATCAGGTGGCAGTACAGCGATGTGCATGCTGTGATGGTTAGGCATAACCGTCATCAATCAGTCTGCTGAGTGGATTCATTCTGTAAACATCATGTGTTGTTCTATGGGAATTTTTTTGACCACATGCACATGCACATTTGCGATTTTATCATGGACAGCCAACTAGAGTAGAGAGCAAACATCAAATTCTGCATCAAACTCGGTAAATCTGCAGATGAGACCTTTGACATGGTTCACGTGTATTTCAAGGAAAGGAATGAGTTGTGCGAGGTGTTTTGAGTGGCACGTATGATTCAAAAACAGCAGAACCTCAATGGATGGCTACAAGAGGTCTGGGCAACCTTCCATGAGCTTAACCCCCAAAAATGTGGAAACAGTTCGGCAACTTATGCATTAGGATCATCAGAGATCCATTAAGGACATTGCTGCCATCATTGACATATCATATGAAACAGTGTAGGCAATCCTAACATCAGATTTCAATATGCACCAAATTGCTGCAAAGTTCATGCCCAGGTTTCTGACCCCCAATCAGAAGGAGCACCATGCCAAGGTCTGCCAAGATCTCCATCAGCGTACCCTGGATGACCCAACCTTCATGTCGAGGGTCATCAGTGGGGACAAGACTTGGGTCTACGGGTACGACCAAACAATAGTCTTTGCCGTGGAAAAGCCCAAGAATCTCCACAACCGAAGAAAACAAGGCAGGTCTGCAGTGCGACCAAGAGCATGCTCATTGTTCTCTTCAACATTCGTGGGGTTGCTCACCATGAATTCATCCCCAATGGCCAGACCGTGAATGGACAGTTCTATTTCAATGTTCTGAGGCACCTGAGGGAGGACATTCGGCAAAAACGGCCTGAAATGTAGGGCAAAAGTAATCGGATGCTTCATGGCGACAATGCACCCTCTCATCAAGTTCTTGTAACTTGTGAATTTCTCATCTGCAACAGCACAGTGACCCTACCACACCCGCGCTACTCACCAAATTTGGCACCTTGCGACTTCTTCCTCTTCCTGAAGATGAAGTTTCAGCAGAAGGGTCACCATTTTGACACCATGGAGTAGATCTAGAATGAGTCACAGAAGGTGCTTGACACACTTTCAGAACAAGACTTCCAGAAAGCTTCCCAGTAGTGGCAACGGTGCTGGGAGTGCTGTATGGCTCCCAAAGGGGATTATTTTGAAGGAGATAGTGCCCAACCTTGAATCAAGTGAGTACTTTCCTGTACATAGGCCAAGTATTGGAATTTTTGATGGGCCCCTGTATCTAGGGTAACTAAATAGGACTGCTCAAATTTTGGGATGATGATGGTAGGACATTATTAAGACAAAAAAGATTATCATTAGCGGATATCACCTTAGGGAAGCCATACTGGTGATCAGGGGGAAGACTGTGAGATGCAAGATATATGAGGATATGGGAGTCGAGAAGGGATTCAAAGACTGGAAACAGTAAATGTCAGAGTAACAGGATGATAGTTCAAGAGGTTAAGACAGTCAACCTTCATAGGAATGGGATGTAACAAGGCATGTTTCCAAGAAGAAAAAGCTCTGGTTTTTTTACAGAAACAGAACAGTTGAATAAGCACAGGTGAAAGTTCAGAGGCACACTCTTTCAGTACACAGGGATGAATGCCATAGGTCCATAAGCCTTGCTTGTGTCCAGAAAGGGAAGCACTTTTTTGGACAGTTCAAAAAGAGATTACAGAGAGAGGAATAGGATTAGTAAGAGAGGCAGAAGGAGGCAAAGGAATGTTAGAGTCATCTAAGGTAGAGTTAGAGGAGAAACAAGAACCAAAGTGAGTTACTTTGTCTACAGGAGGACTGCTATAGTACTGTTACAGCAGGAAAGTGAAGGAAAGGTAGAGTGACAGAAGCTAGTAGCGATGTCCTTAGCTAAGGACCAAAAAGACCTATCAGTGGATGAAGAGGAACACACTACCTCATGGATAACATATTAGTAATGATTGCTGGCAGTGACAAATGATGATTGGGAGTTGAAGGAAGGAGAATTTTTCCAAGCCTGATATCCTAATCCATTGCCTAAATGGAATCAGAACAGGAATGGTTGAACCATGGACTGGAGGAAGCAATCATCTTGTTGGAAAAGAGAATAAATGCTTCCGTCCCCATGAAAAAAACCTCTGCTATGTATTTGGCAGAGACAGAAGCATCACCACATAAGAGACAGTAATTTAAACAAGGGAGGTCAGAAAAAATTTTCATAAGTTATTCCAGTCAGCTTTGTTGAGGTACCAATATTTCTGTTTGGATGGGGATGTTAATAAATACATAAATACATTTATGAGAGTGTGGTCAAGATTATGTAGCTACAGCATGAAGGATCAGAGGTTAAAAACCGATCATTCTCAGAATATTAGGAGAGTGGTCACAGGAGTTGTTGATCTTGTCCTCATCAGTCAGAAACTTAATCAACTCTTGCAAAGTAGGCGAGAGTTTGTCAAACAGCGATCACAGTTTGATCAGGCTAGAGATATATTTAGATTATGAAATAAATGAAAACAAACTCCTGAACCCAGATTACAGACAAGCAAATTTTGAAAACATTTGGCAGGAAATTCGCAGTACCAATTGCATAAAACTTCTTAACGTTTAAACTAGAGGAAATGTGGAATAATTCTAAAGACACACTACTCGAGATTGATAATACATATATTCCACGAATTACGAAGAGAACTTGTAACATTTCAAAATGATCATGGATGAATAGGAGAATAGAAGGACTAATAACCAAAAGAAGAAAACATATAAGAAGTTCACATCAACAGGAACTGATGAAAATCGCCAGGAATTATCAAAATCTAAAGAGAGTGTAAGAAGGTCACAAGACATAGTAAACGTGAGGAAGAAAAAAGAATTTCCTTGAAGGTTACAAAGAATCCTAAGGAATTCTTCAAATACATAAGACAAAGAAAGTCAGTAAAAGAAGGAATTGGAAGACCATTACGAAACGAACGTGACAGACTAACTACTGACGACAAGGATATGGCTGCCATACTAAATTATTCCTTCAACTCCATATTCACAATTGAAGAAACATCTCGAATACCGCAACTAATGAAAATGTTCCAAGGATCTGATGAAGAAAAGTTGAAGGTTAGAGAAATAAAGAGCTCTAAAATACTTAAATACCTGGACCAACTAAATCCTAACAAATCCAACGGCCCAGATAACTTAGCTCCAAGATTTTTAAAA
>JAYMFT010275100.1:0-10569 GCA_038088735.1 Panulirus argus
TGGCCCCTTCTCTGTTCCTTTTTTGGAAAAGCAGAAACTGGAGGGGAGGATTTCCAGCCCCCCACTCCCTCCCCCTTTAGTCGCCTTTTACGACACGCAGGGAATACGTGGTAAGTATTCTTTCTCCCCTATCCCTAGGGATTATATATATATGTTCTGAAGGCTTTACTGGATTTCCACAAGGAAGTAGTTACCCTGTGAGTGAGAAGTTGCCTTTTGCAAGGTTGTTTAATCATCATTGGATAGAAAGAAGTACAGATTCATAGACCTTCTCACTCCAGAGGAGTCCATTATTTCCATGCTTCTATGTGGAGTGCAGGATTGAATCTACAGGAACCCACTAGAAGGGTTCCTGAGGTTGTATAATCATATATAATATTTGGAAATATGTGCCATCTCAGCAAAAAAGAATACTGTATGTGAATACATGAGTTGCAAATGTAAAAGTGGCAAAGTCAATAATACTTCATGAAATGTATGGAGCAGTGAATGTCACTTTCCAGTGTGATGAAAGACAGGATTTCTTCACTTGGCTTTTTTTTCATTTTCTTTTATTACAAGTATATATAAGCTGTGTCACCCTGAGTGGGTATGAATGTTTCAGCCACCATTTCACTTTTTTGTTAAATTTGTCAAAACTCTCTTATTAATAATATCCTAATTTTGATTTTCTTGCAGATATCATGGACCAGATAGGACAGCAACAACAGGTAAGAACAAACAGGCTTCGTATTATTACATTACAAGATTGCATAGTTCACTCACATAAATTTCATGGAAAAATGTATTACAGAAGTCTGTTTTTAAGAAATGTTATATAAAAAGGTTATCCAGCATAGGAAAGAGAAGAGTTAGGGGAAACTTGATAATAGCATTCAAGTTCCAACATTCATTTAACAGTGATGACAGAGATCATATCTTAAAGGATGCCAAGAAGGAGCAGACAGAGACCATGGGAAGAAATAAGGCAACAAACTTTTTAGAAAAATGTGTTTGATTGGAATAAACCAAGTGATGAAAGAGTGAATGAAGACTATTATGTTTTAAAAAGTTTTATCTCATGCTTGCAAAAGACAAACTCATAATTAGATTTAATGTACTCTACTCCAGAGATTTACCCAACACTGAAAATCTTATGGACTTATTAATTAGTTATAAATGATAACCATGTACAATAACATTATGTGAAGCTATAATGCTCCTGATTATGAGAACAAGACAGATGACAGCTGCAGAAGTAGAAAGATGGTTTTCAGTGTTGAAGAGAGGTTAAAAATTTATGGGTAGGTATCCATTGAAAATTAAATGATCAGAAACTTTTAAGAATGAAATGAAAAAGTTATCTGTTTGATAACTTTATTACCTCAAACAGCTACTGTATGGATTATATATTCAGTTATTGGTCTATCTATACATACAGTACAGCAGAGGTAAGTAAACTTGTATCATTTATAATTTTCTGGTCTAGAAACATGAATTATATGTACTCCCTCTAACTTTCATTGTCATTAGCCACCACTTTGTCAAACCTATGTGGCCTTGAAGCAGAAACATGGATTTGTAAATGTAATGCATCAGTAAATACAACAATTTAAACTTTGTGTAATTTCTTTGTTAAGCAGTTTTTGTTACTGAAGATCATTGCAGATTGCAAGTATATTTCCTGAGAACTGTAAAGTTTTGTATTTTCTCTGAGAGATATCTTTAAAATCCAACCTCACTAGTTCATTATTGGATAAATACAGTCTGTGTATCTGGCCTCCACTCTTTTGGGGAAGCAATGAAGATCTCCATGTCATTCATTATTTATACTTTCAGCAGGGAGGTGGTGGTGGCGGTGGCGCTAGTGGTGGCAGCCAGATCTCTCGCACTGCTGGTCTTCCACTCTCTGACTTTCTAATGCAGCTGGAGGATTATAACCCCACAGTAAGGAGTTACATAATATTGCTAATTAGAATCTGCAAGCATATAAATAAAGCTCTCACGGTTTTATGAGTATTTAGTGTCAGTGCTTTTACAAGACCATCCTAAAGTGAGAATCATTTAGAAACTGTTTTCTGGTATTGGCCCTTATTTCTTTTACTGAGGGAAGTAGCTCTAATGAATATAACTAACAGCAAAAAACTTGGGCTTAGTAATACTCGAGATGAGATTCATTGATACAGCAACACAACTTGGGCTTAATAACACTCAAAGATTCATTGATATGAGAGAGCTCCTGAATTTAGCAATGGAGGAGATGTGTTCTGAGAGCATTGGAGAGATCTCGATGGCCTCACAACTCCGAGAAAAATGCTTGGCAACCCTGGGGTTAGGAACCTTTGCCATAGAATATAGCGAGTTCATGGTCACTTAACATGCTACCACAACCATGCAGCCAAGTTATGACATGCTTTAGTAAGGAAGCTTAATTCTGTGTTTTGCATATAGTATTGTTACTTTAGTGTATTAGAGTATTTATGTGCATAAAAGAGGGTATATCTGTAATTAAAAAATTTGAAAAAATGGATTGTTTGAAAATTTGGGTTGATTTTGGTTGAAGCTGTATGTAGCTCACTTTTTTCCATAAGAAGTTAATTATATGTTTTGAAAGTTACCAAGGTGAAGTCAGATGTGTCCTTAAGTTATGAGGGATACCTGTGTATTCTTTTGTAGTCTTGATGTATGTTAAAATTTGTTTTACGATATTGATTATACAAGTTATTTCCTTCCTCAACAGCTGTAGTCATTTAGTAGCAATGTTTATGGAAGATTACTTAACTTGAAATTAGATTGACACTGACACACTTTAAAAGAAGTGATAGCATCATAGCTTGTGCTTATCCATTACAAATACAGTTTATGCAATTTGAATACAGGCTATAATATTCACACATTCCATTTTTAGTGGATATAAAAAATTAAAAATGAAGTAGGTTACAAGATGGGATTTAAATGTTTTTTTTGATGCACATACAGATAAACTAATAGTAACACTGAATTAAAAGTCCTTGAGTTGATTATAATTGATTGTAAAAGTAAACTTAGATGATGCATTTTTCTTATCTATTTCTGCAAAAACATTTCACATCCTTCAGTATATAAAGTCAATAACTTTTTGCAATCTTCATTGTTGCCAGTACATTAATATGAGAAATAGATCAGTCATTGAAATGTTTGAAATATTACAAATAGATCTGACAGTGAAATGTTTGAGAGAGCCCACTGCAAACATTTAGTTCAGTCCATTGCTGTGGGATATCATAAATCCACAAATGTGTTGATGTGGCATGTAACCTTAGATAATTTATCAGTTGGATTTTTATATTATTCCGAGATATTCCATGTCTGTGCAAATAACACTGAATATAAAAATGTGTTATGTTGTGCATAGTAACTTTATTATTACATTATTTATGTCATTATGACTGTTGATTTATGGGCTGTTGAATTCCAGTAACTGCTTTCATGGATGGAGTCTTTAGTGGGTATTTGCAAGAAAATATGAAATTCACTGTGACCTTAATATAAATGTTGAATTTTTGTCTTTAGCATTGACCTGTATTCTATATTTAAGCCACTGATGTTAGCTATGACAAGCAGTGGATAGGTAGGTTTAAGGACTGCCTTTTTCTTTAGTCCAATATGACTTATAAGACAAAATATTAGTTCAAGCAGAATGTTTTCCTGATAACTTTTTAATGAACATTACCTTACATTTTCATATTTGCAGCCCCTTTGTTTCACATACTGTAACTTGCTTTCTTACTTGTCTACATACCCATTTCTTACACTAAGCATCCTTTATTGAGAACACCATTCCAAGCATTCTTCCCATATCCATTCCTTATATGTATACTCCTATAATTCTTTTGCTTACAGTTTCAGCTACTCCTTTTACTCTCGGACTTCTTTCTCTCTTTTCTTCAGGTTTCCTTTCTGAAATACTAATGTCTGTGCAAGCCATACCAGCCTAACATCAGGCTCTAGTTAATCCCACCCACCTCTCCAAGTTTCACTGTTTAAGTTATCATATTTAAAAACAAAAATTTTTAGATTCCAGATGCTGTGACTGCATTCTATTTAAATAGCTCTGGTTTTGAAGCTGCTGATGGAAGGCTGTAAGTAAAGACTGAATTTATTCTTCCTTTTTATGAAAATTGTCAAGTTTGGATGTAGATTCTCTAAAAGAAATGTATTTTTATGTTTACTTATGTTTTCATACTCCAGCTGAAGTAACTGACCTTCAGAGAGAAATCTTGTGTTACAATGCGTCTTGATTCATAATTAAAAAAAAAAATTTTTTGAATTATTTATGCATGATGATATTGTAAAATAATGGTGTTATAAGCAGCGGATCTTAATGTCTGATTTTTTTCTTCAGCGTTCGCCTGATTTCGCTTGCAGCTCAGAAGTTTATCTCGGATATAACAAATGATGCTTTGCAGCACTGCAAGATGCGAGGTTCCCAGCAGTCCAGCAGTAAGACCAAGGGAAAAGACAAGCGTTATACACTCACAATGGAAGATCTTACACCTGTCCTTGCAGAATATGGAATCACTGTCAAGAAGCCTCATTATTACATTTAAAATATTACTGATCAAAAAAATTATTTAAGATTGGTGTGATTATTGATGGACTTTTAAAAAATTCCATATAATTGTTAATGAAAAAGATGAATTTTTTTATATCAAAGGCCCATAAAAATTTTACAATAATTTTTTTTGTATTGTGTTAATTAAAGGAACTGTAGCTATAGTACTAATATTTACAGGAATATAAACATTTAATTGGGAATGTCCTTATGTAATGGGAAAATTTTTCCCTTTGTCAAGATACTTATGGTTAATAGATGAAAAGTCATGAATGTAAGGGTGCTTACACTCCAAACAGATATAAGGGTAAAACATCCATCTGGTAACCTAGCGTATATTTTATGTCTAAAATATATTTTCAGCAATTAGAGGCCTCTAATGGTTCCTACTAACTTTCTCAAAATATTTTTCAAAACTTCGTACTACCAAGCAGATTATTAGTTTCTTTTTGCTTCAGCATTAATATGTGCCAAAAATAGTATGAACTGCCTACCAGAAAAATTTAATAGCCAGACCCTCAGGAGAGACCAGAAAACTGTGTAATTCTTTTATAAAAACCATGGCTCAAAGTCCATTGTTTATGTTAATTTCATGTTTTTGACATATTTTATAAATAATTAGGAAAACTGCAAGTATACAGCTTATTATGAACAGATACAACAATTCTTCACATCATCAAATCTTACATGTGCAACACATAAAAGTACTTCTGGGTGAATAAAAATTTGTGTAATAATCTCTCTTCATACACCATTATATAATTAATGAACAATCCTGCTTCCAGTCATTCCCATGGTTTTGATATTTAACTCTTCAGTCTTCTTTTTTCTTTTTCAACCTCTTCTGCAGTTGCATCCACAGATGATGGTATGGCCTTTCTCTCTCAGAAGGTGACCAGGGTATACCACACAAATGCCGTATCCGAGGATGCATTAGAGCCAAATTCTGCACTAATGCACACATACTTGAAGTTACCCAATAAAGGGTTACACACTGTAAGGCAAAAGGACATATAGGAAAGAGTATGATCTAAAATACCATTAGGTCATGCAAAAAAAGTATCATCTTAGAATTCAGGGTCCTTAACTCATTGATTGCACATATGTTAGTAATTTTTTTCAGTTCACTGTGGTTGGGGTGTGTTAATCCTTGGATCAGCCCCCTCTGTCTTGAGGCAAAATATGCAGCCATTAATGTGTGTAGTGGTATCCCATATTCTGTTTGCAGACTTTTTTTGGGGTGTTTTCTTTCAAACTTGTTTGCTGTTTCCCACATCAGCAAGGTAAGGTAGCACCAAGAACACAAAGAAAGGCTGCATTCACCCACATCCATTCTCTGGCTGTCTTCCAGATAGTGATCAGTGTTTGTGGAGATGTCTAGGAAGCTTTTACATGATCTGTATCAACATGTTATGTAAGAACTGTGTCACTCTTACAAGATAATACATATTACTAATGAACTCAACCCCTTTGACAAAAGCATAGCAGACATAATTTCTGTAGGTAGTAGCTGTTAGGCAGCCAGTGACCTGGGAGGTATATTACCAGTGCTAACCCACCTGGGTATCAGGAAGGTTAGTGACAGCTGTGTAGTGATCCAGCACTTCAGTGGTTGTCAAGCTGTACTTCTCTGACCCGACAGCTGTGTAGTGATCCAGCACTTTAGTGGTTGTCAAGCTGTACTTCTCTGACCCAAGTAGCTGTCTTTTCTTTCTGCCCCACCTACACATGAAACTACTGGCATTTCTGTCCAGAAACATACAATCTCTCCTTGTCATACATAACACTTGACAACAATTAATTCACACAGCTCATTCTTCGTAACTCTAGATTTATCTGTGGTGAGCGGTACGTGCTAGCCCTGCCTTTTGGCAAAATGGTAAGAGCAATAGATAGAAGTGGTAAGGAAGGAACATTTAGGTAGGTGCATTTGGTACAAACATTAAGTAGAAGTAGTATGGAGGAACATTAAATTGGAGCATTAGGTAGTACTAGTCATTAGGAACTTTAGGTAGGAGTCTCTGCAAACATTGCACTAGACTTGCCTTCTGCCAGTAGCCTGTTAAGGGTGAGGCATTAAAGGCTAAGAAGCAGCACTGGAGTTCTTTAGGTATGGAGAGTCTGTTGCCATGGCCACCCCTTTGAGGGAGTTCCAATTGGAACAGGCGTCAGAGATACATATAGATAGAACAGGTATTGAGATATAGATAGACATAAAAAATGTCTCACCAGGTTGTATACCCTTTTATTTAGAAATTTACATTCTAGGGAACTGTTAATGGTTTGGATATATGGAGAGAATGAGTGAGGAAAGGTTGACAAAGAGGATATATGTATCACACATGGAGGGAACAAGGAGAATGGGAAGACCATGGCAAGATCTGTGGGGCCTGGTTGTGGACAGCGAGCTGTAGTTTCAGAGCGTTATACTTGACAGATAGAGAATGGATGTGAGAAAATGTGGCCTTTCTTCATCTGCTCCTGGTGCTTCCTCACTTATGCTGAAAACAGCAATCAAGTATGGAAAAGAAAAATTATTTGAGAACATTTTGCACGCAGACTGTCCCTCAAAATTACATGTGCCACAGTAAAAGGGTTATTACCTTTCTCTAACTATCCTAACTACATGAGAAGGATCAAGTGCATATGGCCTCAATTCACAATTGCAAATTCTCAATATGTGTTTACTGTCTTACAGTGAATACAAGCTTCCATATTACTATGAGAACTTTTTAATTCACTGATATCTACACTAAACTGACTTGTCAGGCAAGAAAAACATGTCCATTTACACCAGACACACAACATGGAACACTAGATATCAAAAGTATTCCTCCATAATCCTCATCTGAATTAACTGTAACCCTAAACATATGCCTCTGTCTACATTATCACAGACCTTCTCCAATCTATCATTTGTCTTGCATCCTACATGACCTTTCCATCATAGAGGGCTTTTGTCCATGTCTTTTTTATATATTCCTCTCCCCACATTTTTTCATCTTCATTCTTTACCTGTTCTAATTCTAACAGTACAACAGATTTTATCTATATTTACTGCCCTTAATTTTATGAACCTGTTTTTTGGGAAACTAACATTTCATACCAATGCATGAAAGTTGGGATAAGTAGTATATTAAGCAAGCTTTGTAAATACAATACACTTAAAATCACTCCTTATCCTTCTCCCCTCTAAATGACATTATTCTGTAACTGCCAGTCTCTTTACAAAACAAGACCTTCACCCGTGCTCAAATTTACCTTCAACATCCTTCTCCTACACATCATTCAAGCTCCCACCATTCTTCCTTTGATTCAGACATTACAACAATGTCATGTTTATACAATACATGTGGTGGTTTCCAATCTGTTTGACCACAGTTCAGCTATAACCAGAACCACCCCACCTTAGATATTGTGTGGGTGTCTGCTGGAATCAAATATCCTTATACGTTTCAGTTATCCATTACCTTAAATGCATTTGACCGAACACTGACTGCATATGATCAAAACTGGTCTTGTCTCTGCAGGGGAGTGCAGGAAAGCAAGCATTTAAGAGGTTTTGTATCAATCTATGACTACACACCAAAATCATCTAGAAATACTTCAGTATTTCAGAATTATCAAATTAAATTTACAGTACCTTGTGGTGGTAAGGGCACTAGAAAGGAAATGTGATAAATGTGAACTTGTGAGGCAGGTTTCAAATGAAGAATTATCAAATAATGTGGTATTCCTGAGTGAACTGATGATGATGTGGTCAAGATGAAAAAAAATTTTGACAAACAGGAGTTTTAATGAAGGTTCATATACTCGAGTATGTCTTCATATAAGTATTTTCATTAATTCTTTTCATCAATAAAAGCTTATGGTGCATCATATGATTCCCGTTTACAGTCTTAAGTAATTAAACTGATAAGTTTCCTTACCTGTTCTGGCATCTGCCACTATTTTGCAAACTTACCGATGGAACACTAGCTGCAATCGGAATGATGGCTACACTAATACCACGGAATACATTGGTGACAATATTTTGGATTTTTGAACCCTTCTGTTGCCGATTCAAAACATTTATCTGAAACATGTAAGATATCATAAAGTGATTACTGCAAAAAATTGGGATAAACATACAAAAAGGCTGGTAAAATAGATTACACTACATGTAAACAATATGTGTGGCTAGGAACTTTTCTACAAAGTATGACATGGCAAGACAAACACAGGACTAAAGTGCACAAACTCATGAAGGTTGCTTACTATCTTAATACAGGGAATCTCAAAAATTTCATAAGGATAATGCTTTCATGAATGAATCATTGTCTGAGTTTCACTGCAATGGAGGGGAATTAGGTAGAATAGATTATAAGACAAACTAAATGATAACAAATACTAGTACAAAGTGAAAATGTATCGTGAGAATCCATTATGTTGGGCTGTGTTTCACATAAGCATGTAGAGAAAGAACCTTTTACGATAATATACCACATAAGACAGATATTTTCCTTGAATACACCTACCCAATTTTACACTCACTTTTTTTTTTAACCTTACCATGATGTGAAGTTTTGTCACTGCTGCTGAGAGTAACACAGCCTTGAAACTGCAGCAGCCCATGGATTGCTGAGAAAAGGGTTACGTGGTTATAAAATGAAAGTAGAAAGTTGAAAGTAAATGTGAATACAAGCAAGGTTATTAGGTTTAGCACTGGAGAGACACTAGTTGGCTGAGGTGTGAGTCTGAATGGAGGGAACTTGACAGAGTGTCTTAGTTACCTGGAAGTGGACATAGCAGCAAATGGAACCATGGGAGTTGAATTGAACCATAGGATTGGGTGAGGGGGCAAAGATACTAGGCACACTTAGGTATCTTTGATGGTACAGCAGTACCGACTGTGTTAGGATGTGAGGCATAAGCAAAGTATGTAAGAAGGTGAATATGTTGGAATTGAAAGAGTACAGAATGGGAGGGTAAGTAAAGTTCATCGAACAGAAAATGATAAGGTAAGAGAGAGGAATATGTATAAAAGAGATCAAGAGGACATGGTAAGTAGTATGGGCACCTGGAGAGGGTGAATATGCTTGCTACACTATTACCACATAAGAAATTATATAAAAAGCACATCATACCTCTGTGATAATAATACTGGTGAGTCCCATGACAACAGGCAGAATAAGAGAGTGGTCCACATCTGTTAGGTTTGGTATCCAACCAAACCCTCCAGTACTGAACTCCATGAACAGCACCTGAGCCGCTGGGAAGAGAATGAAATGAATTAGCATAATACTGTAAATTACCTTCAATCACAACAAGCAGCTAAATAAAGTAAAGAACATCTAATCATGAAAACTGAGAAGTTTTAATGCAATGATATATTTCTTCTAATATGCTATTCTATCCCTGGTCAGAATGAGACTCCACATATGGCATAATTATAATGTTTACCAAGTAATATAGAATTTCACCATTTATATACAGCATTAAATATGACTTACTCAATTTCCATTGCCTTACTCATAGAATCAATGCAGAAAAAATGTTTCTGCTAGAGCAAATCATTAAGAACATTTATGAACTTACCAGTATTACATGCCTGGGTATTGGCAAGGTTAGTGACAGGTGCGCAGTGAGCCAATACTTCACTGGTTGTCAAGATGCACTCCCCTGACCCAGGTAACTGTCTCCTCTTTCTGCCTCACCCACACACAGACTACTGGCATTTTGTCCACAAATATACAACCTGTCCTTGCTAAACATAACACTTAACTCTCACAGCTCATCCTTTGTAAGGTGAGCACTATGTGCTAGCCCTGCCTTTTGGCAAAATGGTAAGAGCAGTAGATAGAAGAAGTAGGTAGGAACATTTAGACAGGAGCATTAGGTAGAAACATTCGGTAGATGAAGCAGGAAGGAACATTAGGCATATATATATATATATATATATATATATATATATATATATATATATATATATATTTTTTTTTTTTTTTTTTTTTTTT
>JAYMFT010275111.1:0-10569 GCA_038088735.1 Panulirus argus
ATATATGTATATGTATATATATATATATATATATATATATATATATATATATATATATACACACGCACACACACATTTCTTTATGTTTACAACCGGAATCCAATTTTAAGAATAGCACACTCAGAAATAACCAGTCTAGCTCTGCATGTGGATATTCTCCGATGCACACGTGCGAAAATGTTCATGTATACAAATTATCATGTACAGAACACGGTGTGTGAGAGCGCATATCCAGATATAGCAGAGTTCATTCAGGAAATGTTCGGGCGGGAAGTCATGTAAAAGGTTTTATACTGCTCCCAAAGGATTCATGACTCGACCGGTTTAAGAGTAAAGGTTTTATTTGAATCCTGCGCGTCGAGGATAATAATGAAAGCAATATTTTTAGAAACGTTGAAGGTCAATGCATGCAGCTAGTAGTTAATTTCAGGTATGGCATTTTGAAAAAAATTTCTGTTGGGGAAAGAATAAAGTTTCTAGTATGAGAGCCGTCCCAGAGAAATGTGCTGCTAGTCTTTCAGATTAAAAAGCATTACGGACTTATTAGGAGAGTTACTTCGTCCAGACATGACAGGCTACAGTTCTCATGGGTAACGTTGGGCCAGAAGTATAGAGTGAGTGTGAGGGGGGGAGGTCGACAACATTTTTCTTGCTCTCTTTTACCACAAATAACTTCAGAACGCGTTCTGTATCAAGAGCTCTGAAGTGAACGCCTGAAGCACGGCGGGTGTATGTATACGTCCGTTGAACACAGAGGTCCGATCCTTGAGCGTGACGCTACTGTCTTTGGGTATCATGTTCTTGGCCTTTAGCCTGATCCTTGGGAGTTTGGTAGCAGGCCAGACCATCATATGCAAGGGTCGTGTCGAAGTGCTCAAGGGTCGCACCGTTGCGCTCAGAGTCGTCGTACCGTCGTGGCTCAAGAGGTCGTACCGTCTCGGTGAGAAGGCAAGACAGTTGTTTCAGAAGCTGTCATGATTACGTTAGCTAAAGTGAGTTATTAACAAGCTGAGTCACTGAGCGACTGTATGGGTTCGACCGAATCCTTACGGCTGGGTCACGCGCCCACTACGGGTCAGAGTGGTCGAGGCCTCTGTAAGCGAGGCGTCTGTAAGTACTGATGGTGAAGGTGCAGAAGAACATTCACCTCTTCACTGTAGCCACAGTACAGCCAGCATTCATTTCGAATGTCGTGGGTCCTGTAGCAAAAAGGCTACAGGCCAGGCGGCTTCCCCGCACAGCTCACCTCCAGTGACGTAGCCCCTTCAACAGCTCACCTCCAGGGACGTAGCCCCCCAATAGCTCACCTCAAGGGACGTAGCCTCCCCAACAGCTTTCGCTAGCCACAGATGGACACTCGTTCTGTAATGGCTACGGGTGGGTCGACGTTGCCAATTAGGTCACACACGCTAGACCTTGAAGGCCTTTTTGCACTAAATACGTGCAACGCTGCTGGCGTGCATAACGAAATAACTAACTACGAATTACAGGCAACTGACGCGGGGTAATGACATGTGACCCACAATTGCCGCCGCAGGTTCTCTGTCGTAATTATAGACAAGGTATGCATTACCGAGCTGGTTTAATATAACAATAACTTTGTTGTTATTGAAGCTTAAACGCCAGTCACACCGGAGGGCTCGGAACACGAGTGATACCGGTCGTAAGACATGGGACTAAGCGGGAACCTTTGACCTTGGTTGACCTGTAGGGCATTAACGCAGTACACGAGACCGCTCTCTGCCTATTGAAATTTAATGAAAAGATATTCTTTAATTACTCATAATTACCCAAGAACTAGTTCTATGAGAGTCCTGGTGTTACCTAGCACCTTACGAAAGGCTCGTAAAGCCCAGGGCTGCGTTACTTCCAGTAGTAGGGATATGTAGAGTCTTTTGGAGTGAGAATTTCTTTGACGAAACTGTACTCCCAATGATCCAGACTTACCAAAGATGGCTTTTCACTCACAGTGTAATCTCGAACAGGCGGAGACCGGTAACACCACGATAATTTATATATATATATATATATATATATATATATATATATATATATATATCTGGGGGTAGGATAAAGAATTTCTACTTGCCTATTCCTTCTATGTCGTAGAAGGCGACTAATAGGGACGGGAGCACGGGGCTGGAACCCTCTCCCCTTCTTGCATTTCAGTTTATGATAGCTGAAACATAAGGAGCCAGGCGTGGAGTGCTCATCTTCCTCGAAGGCTAAGACTGGAGTGTCTAGATATGTGTGGATGTAACCAAAATGAGAAGAGAGGAGAGATATGTAGTATGCTAGAGGAAGGGGACCTGGATGTTCTGGATCTGAATTAAACAAAGCTCAAGGATAAAGGGGAAAATGGTTTGGGAATGCCTTAGGCGTAAAAATCTTGAGTTAGTTTGAGGGCAAAAGCTAAGTTAGGGGTAGCAGTACTGTTGAGGCAGGTGGTGGGACTATAAGGAAGAGTGTAAGGTAGTGAGCTTCAGACTGATGTGAGTATAAATGAAAGTGGATTACGAGAGTTGGGTTATTATTAATGTTTAAGCAGCTGTGAGAGAAGATTTGGAGGAATTGAAGTGTTTTAGACATCTGGGAGTGGACATAACAGCGAATGCAACCATAGAAGTGAGTCATAGGGTGGGTGAGGGGGCGAAGGTTTTGGAAGACTTGAGGAATGTGTGGAAAGAGAGGATGCTATCTGGAGAGGCGAAAAATGGGTATGTTGAAGGCTGTGCGGAGGAGGGTGGATATGTTGAAAATGAAATGTGTGAGGACAGTATGTGGTATGAGGTGGTTTGATCGAGTAAATAATAATTGGATAAGAAAGATGTGTGGTAATAAAAATGAGTTGAGGTAGCTGAAGAGGGTGTGTTGAAATAGTATGGACATATGGAGATAATAAATGGGGGAAAGGTTGACAAAGAGGATATATGAGTCAGAAGTGGAGGGGACATGAATACTGAGTAGACCAGTTTGGTGATGGAGGAATGGAGGGAAAAAGATCTTGAGTGAGCGGGACCCGAAAATGCAGGATGGTGAAAAATGCGTACGAGATAGTGTAAGTTATGGTGATATGATATACAGGAGGCGACCCGCCACCAGTGGACTGAGGCAGGACATATGAAGCAGCCGGGGGAAACTACGGAAAGGTCTGTGGGGCCTGGATGTGGATAGGGAGCTTGTGGTTTCGGTGCATTACACATGATAGCTAAAGACTCAGTGTATGCGGATGCGGCCTTTCTTCGTCTGTTACTGATGCTATACCGGCTAACACACACACACACACACACACACACACACACATATATATATATACATATAAAATATCAAGCAATACTCACTATTTAGGTATTGCGTCTGCTGTTCTCAGACAGTGAAATACGATCGAATCCAAACCAAGTCGCTGACCGTGGTGGATAAATGGTGTTTAGCAGATTTCGGCGTAGCTAATACCTTTGCTTATAGAAATCCTTTCCTTAAAGTTTGTTTATGACTATATCTCATTATTTTATTGTCAGTGAAGTTTTTTCTTCTATCCTGCTTATGAAAAATATATGTGAGGTACCCCGAACCCGGTGACAAGGAAAATATTTGACCTGCAAAATAAGTGAACTGCCGTAACGCGTCGTATATATAGCTTCGGAGAGAAATCGTTGCGCATACGAATTACTGATGACAATTAATGTCATTATTAATGCCAAATATGCCTATACCCTTTTATCGTACGTCCATTTACACATTTCTGTAATTTTGTTGCGTCTTGTATATGAAGTTGTTACAACGCATCCTGCATGTTGCAGTAGACCAGTGTTTTTAAAACCACCCAGTCGGTTGCTGCCACATTAATGCACTGCGATTTCTAGTCGAAAATATCTTTTGGTTTCATGACTTTGAGAATACATTACCCTCTTAAATGGATCACTGAACTCAGGCATATTTAGCCCTATATAGCAAAGGTGCTGCCAAACCTTACTACATATTTCTAAGATGATAACGAGAGATATAAGAGTTGTAGCAGCTGGAGGTATATGGAATCCGCTGCTTATAAAGACACCTCCTGACAGTTAAGGTTACCACGTAGGCCATCGGTTACTGGTAATAAGGGAGGACACTGGAGGAGTAATATCTGCAGGTCAGATGGACTTATAAGCACAAATCTGTTTATACGAAAGCAGGTATTTATCAGCAAGGGCAGTTCATTCCTATTAAGCCTGAATAGGACGATTTATTTCGAGAGCTTGAGGGTAAAAGTCAGATTGATCGCCCGGAGCGCAGCGCTTGAATTCTAATGTTTGTCAAGCAACTTAAAGCACTTAATTCACACTGGAAAATAAGCAGATTTAATAAACCACCGAAGGTGTGCTTGGCATCTAGTGTCTGGATGTTGTTGCAAGAACTCGCCACATTACACGCTCTTTCTCGAAAAAGAAATTCACCTTGAATATTAATCAAATTTTCATGAGATGGACTGTCAGTCGATACCACTTCCAGAACTGTACGACCAGACGACATGGAAGCAATCAGCAGGGTGGTGAGATCCTTTATCAGAGCATTACAGTGTCTACAAAAAGCCTTCCCCCGACTCCCATATATATTTTTCAAAGGCAATGACACCCGTACATTTTAGTACTCTGTCATCTCTCCCTTAGCCATGATGACCACCTGCAGACGTCTGGGTATGGAACTGGCAAGGTACCTGAGGTAAGCTAGGTCCAATTTCTTGGGTCCAAATGGCCCTGATCTCTAAATGAGGCGAGGCTTTGATGAAGCAGACATTTTTTTTTCCTTTCCGGACACTGTACTGGAGCATTTTTTTCAAGCTGTGAACAAAACGTCATGTTAAGATATTGACGTTCCTCACCGAAGAGTGAGGCAATGAATTATATCTATCTTTTCCATGGCAATACTTACCCTATATCTTCATTTTACATCATGCATATGTGACCGAATTCTATCATGAGAGACCACATCATGTGAACTCTGTAGGAAAATGACGAGATTCGCGTTTTTAGGCAATGAAACAGTCTCTTTGAAGTTTCCACAAGTCGCCATATTTCATTAACTTGAAATATTCACTGGAATTATGGAATTATATATTTATTTCCTGCCATATCAACCGTTTCCTCCTTCGCGACTATTCTATTTCCAGGAAAATATGTGTTTTGACTGTATTGTTATAGTCCTCGGCAGCGAAGCAAAATATTTATTTGGAAGATATTAAATGGCCGTCACAGTGGAAATGAGGACATTTGACGGGAAAATACTTTTGGCTGGAAGCAAAATATGAGTTCTGAGTAGGATTTTAAGGGAGGGAGTAATTTACGGGCCCGGAGTCTGGAATGAGCAGGGGGCCCCCGAGATGTCTCTTCCGAACCCCCCTGTGTCCGTGGTCAACTGCTGTGCGTGTCTGTGATCCATTTGCGTGTACGTGATCCATTTGCGTGTATGACTGTAAGCCTCCAGCGTGCTCGTCTGTGAACCATGAACGTGTTTGTCAGTGAGTACCAGTGTGCTTGTCTGTGCGCCGATAACGTCCGTGTTGATGAGCTATTTGAGAGCGTGTCTGTAAACCTTCAGCAAATGTTTGTGAAATACCTGCTTGCATGTCTGTGAGCCTTCGCCTTCTCAGTTCATAAGCTACGATCACGCAGCAGTTGTCTGTGAACTATCAGTATGGATGTCTGTGAACCACCAAAGTGGATGTCTGTAAACCACCAGCGTGTAGGTCTGTGATTCACCAGCGTTCATGTCTGAGGACCATTAGCGTTTCTGTCTGTGAGCCTCCAACATTCGTGCAAGTCAGTCATTAGCGTTCGCGTCTGTGAACCGCCAGCGTTTATATCTGTGAGCCAGTTCATGTTTATGAACCACCAGACGGCCTGTCTGTGAACTACCAGCATGCGTCTGTGAATCATAAGGGTGTGGGTCTGTGAACCATCATTGTTAAGGTCTGTGAACCATAAGGGTGTGGGTCTGTGAACCATCATTGTTAAGGTCTGTGAACCATAAGGGTGTGGGTCTGTGAACTACCAACGTGCAGGTCTATGATCCATCAGCGTCTGGGTCTGTGAACCACCAGTGTGCCTGACTAATCCATCAGGGTGCAGGTCTGTGAACCAATCACGTGCAGGTCTGTGAACCGCCAGCGCGCGTGTCTGTGATGCACAGGCGTGTCTGTAACTGAGCTGTTAGTGTGTGCTGTGTATGTGGCTCCCCTCTAGTGTTCCTGCACCTTTAGTGTGCCATCATCTTTCGTAAGTGCCCCTTTAGTGTGCTTTCCCCCCCCCCCCTCTCCTGTGTCTGACCCTTTCGTGTGTCTGCGCAGCCCTTTCGTGTGCCTCCCCCTTTCGTCTGTTTGACCCTTTAGTGTGCCTCAACCTTCCGTATGTCTGACCCTTTAGTATGTCTGCCCTTTTTGGAGAACCTTCCGTTTAAGTGTGCCGTCCCACATAGTGTGACTACCTCTATAGTGAACCCTCCCCTTTAAGGGGGTGTGTCTAAGCCCCCGCTGTGTGCCCATAAACGATTAATATGCACGTGTGTGAGTTCCTTTGTATACACCTATGTCAACCATCAGCAGCCAGGTTTGTGTGTATGTGTGTGTGTGTGTGATCAACATGGCTGTTCGTGATCACTCATCACATATTCCTTGCATAGAGAATACGCTATTACTTTCTTGTCCTTGAATGAAATGCGTGTTGGAATATTCTATTCGCTCGTGAGTTGCGAATTTCTCAAGCGATGCGCCATTTTGCCTTCCGTCGACCCATGGTAGATAGACGGGCGGTTTCCGAATGCTTAACGCTGCTATTCTGGCAGGATTGTCGTTGTGGCTCGTGTGGATCTATATTTGTCCCACGTTAACAATATTGTGTTCCAACCCTTTGAGATTGTTGGTATGACCTCTGGGTATGATGGCTTGGCCTTAGGCCTTTTAAAGGCTCGTTCTCAATGGCCGAATTGTCGTGCTCAAAGACTGGACCGTTTTGCTCTAAGAATGAGGCCGTTGTGCTCAAGGATCGGACAGTCGTGCTCTAAGAACGGGACTGTCGTGCTTAAAGACTGGTTGGTACCTTGATGGACAAGGATTGGACCGTAGAGGTGAAGGATGGGACAATATTGTCGTGTTCTTGTGATGGTCAAGGTAACGTGGACTAGCGTGGACCCGCGCTGTGAGTATCGCGACCCGAAGGATTTAGTCATACAGTTCAGACTGACAATATTTGGATGAGAACCTCGATAGGTATAACTTGAACACACTGACCAAAGGCCAACACACCTCCAGCTAAACCCTCACTTGACGAACAGCCAAAACACCCTGCCAGCCGGACGTCCTCGCCTGAAAAGAGACCGAAACACCCTCTCCAACCTTCCTCCCACACCTGACGAAGAAAACGTTTGAGGGGAACCGGTGCTTAAAAGTCGTCGAGCTTTGCTTGCTGGAGCTCGAGTCCTCTAGGGACAGATCATTACATTCGTATCTATTAATCTGTGATACAATCACGCACTTTTGATGTAGATCTCAACCCATGTTGGTTACCGGCAAGTGGATTAAAAAAAAAGAAAAAAGGAGAGAGAGAGTAATCACCTCCAACGAGTTAACAGGGAGAAGGTGGACTCCTACTGAGCAATACAGCCGTCATTGGCATTCTGAAGGCCATCGGAAATCATCATCGTCGCATAATTACCGAGTGTCCAGGAATAGCTGTCTCGGACTTTAGTGTCTCGTGACCAGTCGTGTGTCGAGGAGAAGGAAACCCCAAGGAGCTGGGGAATTAATATTTCAGAAACATTGCTTGATATTCAGAAGCAAATTTGCTGTTCGTCTCATCATCATTTCCCAGTCATAAACGTACGTGGCTTTTACAGCTTGGTGCTTAAGGGAGAAAGGAGGACATGTGTCTGTCTGGTATATGAACTGGCGATTTTCCGTTTCGGTCGAGGAGAGAGTGACGTCCTAAATTCATCACTCAAGAACCAGAGACTCGTATATTCATCTGTCGATACACGAAGATATTTTTTGTCTACTAAGAATGTGAAACGTATTCTTTTAACGGGAGGTATAGAACTCAAACGCTCCTACGTATATGCGAATTCACAGACAACCTAGCCATGGACTCACATGGCTCTTTTATTTGTCTATCTCTCCCACGTACACTTATTATGGTCAAAACATTCATCAAACTGGAACATGACGGTCTTAAGATTTGACGGCAATATAAACCGTTTAGGTATCCGCTCCGCGAAATTGGACACATTTGGCAGACGAGAGAGCGTGACGTCCCAGAGTTCGGGTTATAGCGGGAACGGGTCGCTAAAACATTCATCCGCCACGGAAGTTTACAGTCCAGCTAACAAGAATTAGACGCACGGGCATGCGAGTGACCAGCGGTTCTTAATGATTCAGCTCAACGAGGAATAGAACACTTGAGTTTTTTCAGGTAAAAGTGGAGGGGCAAAAGAAAGATCCAATATTGAATTTGTGAAACAAATATTCAACACAGACGCTCATTCATTTAGGAGACATTCGGCTGCCGACTTTGTACACACACCGTCCAGGTGATGAGAGTATTATGACAAGATTCGTATAGCGATGACAGAGCAAAGAAAACGGTCGCCAGACGAGAACAGAGGCGCGCGTTAACATTCAACTAAACGCACGCAGGTGAGGTACGTTGTTCATCAGTCAGCCATTGTGAAATACGAGCGTGGAGCACTCAGAATTAGACCGGTGAAAACATCCCATTAAAGCCGGTAAAGAGGCGAGTGTTGACGACAGGGGAGGAGGGGTGATTCTGAGAAATGGCGGGAGGGGTAGGGGGGAGGGGGGGCGCGACGCGTGCGTTCCCTTCGTAAATAACAGGCCTGAAGCACTGCGTGAACCTATTGGATTAATATCGTCCGTGCAATTGAGCGCGCGCGCACCCAGGAGAGGGGAGGGAGGAGGGGGCGAGCGAGCTAGTGAAGAATGGTCTAATTTGTGTCTAGAGAATCAACCAATTTCGCATACATTATTTACGAAGTGAGACGAGGAACGGAATGGATAAGAGGAAGAAGAGAGAGATCAATACTACCAACGAAAATATGTGCGTTATGAAAAGAACGTTCAAAGCGCGAGAGAAGAGGAGATAAAGGAGGATTGTTTTAATTACTTTACTGGAGGAGATAAGTGTAAGTCAGGCCGGTGGAAGGGATTGTTCATTGCATTCATTTTCCAGAGCAATGTCACAGTGAGGCTCCGGAGATGAACCAAAGAATCCTCATGGTTTTACAGTGACGGAGGCTTCACATACCTGCTGAGGAGGTGTACATCACAGGTGTTACTGCAACGGAGGTTTCATATAACTACTGGGATGGTGTATGTCACAGGTAATATAGTGGCGGAGGCTTCACATACATGCTGGGGATGTGTACATACAGGTGTTACGGTGACGGACGCGTCACGTACCCACTGGGAGGAGCACATTTGGACTGCACTCGTCGGGGATCCTTTGCTCGTGGCCAGGAATACGTGCGTTGTTAGTCTGTCATCATTTTTTTCTAATGACGACCGACATAGTACGGGCTAATAACTTGCCCCAGTCAAAGACCATCTCGGGTGAAAGAAAGTATTAGAAATAGAAAAAGAAAGAAAATAATTGGGTCTCGGCAGGTATCTGTAGACCTGACTATTAAAAGAAAGAAAGGTTACATGAAGTGGGAAAGACAAAAGAAGGGAGAAGAATTCCACAGCCTAGCTGTACGAGGGAAGGAGGAGGCGTCGTAACGGCCAGTCCTCGGACATCTGAACACCTGCCCACGATATATTTTCTTTGCCGTAGACTTTCGCAGCGGTCGGTCCCGAGAGGGTAATATTATTGTCGTTGACTGAAGTCAATTAAAGCAAATTTTTTATTTTTTTTTTTTTCAAATCTATTTACCACTCTTCTAAATTACTTGAGGTGCCTTGTAATGGGGCTCCTGCTGGTTCAAGGCTGCGCTCCAAGCAGGAGCAGGACAATGATGAATTCATTTGGAACGAGAGGGTTTTTAACGAGACTCTGGACCTTCCGGTCCACACACACACACACACACACACACACATACGTATATATCACACATAATGCCCTCCAACAGAAAGGATTCGAACCCCGGACCTTTTGCATGGTAGTTGGTGACGTTAACCGCAAAAGGTCCGGGGTTTGATTCCTTGTTGTTGGAGGGCGTGGTGTATTCTATGAAAAGTGCACGTTCCTTTGCAATATATTCGTGTAAATATATATATATATATCAGTTTTTCCATTTATTCATCTATGATTAGCCCAAGATTCATTTTCTAAGAAAGAATCTTGGTGTTACCCAGGACTTCTTCCAGAGGCTTCTGCAGCCCAGGACTGCGCTTCTTCTGGCAGCAGTGGAATGTGGATTCCTTTGGAATAAGAAGCTCATTGACGAGACTTTTCACACGTGGTGTAACGTAATGAAAAGGGAATCTGGTAACACCTATATATGAATAAATAAATAAATAAATATATATATATATATATATATATATATATATATATATATTTTTTTTTTTTTTTTTTTTTT
>JAYMFT010275122.1:0-10569 GCA_038088735.1 Panulirus argus
AAAAATATATATATATATATATATATATATATATATATATATATATATATATATATATATATATGTAAGCGTTGGTGTAAGTGAACTCTCCCCGCATGAGGTTACATTACGAGTGAAGAGCCAACTTTAGCCAGTTTGTAACACTGGTAGTACAGACTTGCCAAACTTCTTACTCCTAAGTTAGGAGTCCACATTTCTCTGCTACTGGAAGTAGCAGGGCCAGGGGCAGCAAGGTGCCACTGGAAAGATGGCCTGGGTGACACCAGGACTCCTTTCTTAGAAGGAGGTCCTGGGGTAATTAGAAATATACATATAGGTGTTACCGGACTTTCCCTGCATGTTACACCATAAGTGAAAAGTCACCTTTGACAAGGCTGTATCTCTAGAAGTAAAATCTTGTCAGAAAATTTTTCACTCCAAAGGAGTCCACATTTCCCAGTAGCTTGGGCTGCAGAAGCCTCTGGAAAGATATCTTGGGTAACATTTGGACAGTTTCTGAGAAAGATATCCTGGGATGGTGACAAATACTGGTAAAGGAAGATTATCAACCATAAAAACAGTGCAAATATCAATAAACACAAGTACAGCAAACAAAAATTGTATTCTCATTACTTCCGAATAACTAGCAGCAAATCATGTCATTTAACTTCTAAGACTGTACAAGGCTGTCAGACGTATATCTCCCTTATATGCCAGTAGGAGGATCTGTTCCAAGAGTAAACCCTGATGTGTGAAAACTGTATTTTAAACCATAATTGTCAAAATTTTTGCAGAGACTGTATTGTCCCTGGTTGTGCATAGGGGATCTGGTTTCAATGGAAAATGACAGAAAATGGATGTGAGTTAATGAGACCATTTCTTTGTTTGTTGCTGGCACTGCCTCAGGAGCAGAGGAAAGGGTGAACATTTGTGATAAATGCTAAATGTCTACATATATGTCTCTGAGGTAAAGACTTTATGTGAGCTATATTTTCTCAATTTTTTTCCATTTCATTTTTTCAAGCTACACCTCCTCAATCATAAGATCTGTTTTGATCAACTTATGCATAACCCTCCTGGGTGTGATGCAAATTATTCCTAAATAATGGCAGCAGCCTGGCATGCAAACTTAAAAGAATGGAGAAATGCAGTGTCACACATTACCAAAACTAACATGAGGGGGTGGAATCAAAAAATGATTCCCAGCTTCCTTTCTTCCACACACTGATTCTCACTTACAAACAAAACCTATGAATGATATGGATGCTTCATGGGCTCTGCCTGTGATAGAGAAAAGGCTTCTTACCCTTTATCACCTACACTTCAGTCTCTTGGCATCTTGATTATTATCTCAGAAGTCACCTTACTGAAAATCAGTGCATGTTGTTTGTCTTCCTATTCTTGAACTGCTGAATTACTTCTTGGTATTTGGATATCAACATCACAGACCATGTCTTAAACAGTGACAGTGCAACAGGGTTTAGGCCACAAAGCTGTCTTTAATACTGCTTGATGTCCAGTTCAGTACCTATCTTATTTCATACTGTTCAGATAAACAACCAGTTATCACTTATTTCATATTCATTTCAGCCAGGTTACTGTTTAGATATCTGGTGACCAGTAATCAGTCAGAGTATTCCAAATTTCATTTTACTGTCACCAATTGTAATTTATCCGCATAGGACATCCTTACTATTTCACTGTCCTTGGGGACTCAATACGCACAAAATACTACAATGCACCAATCATGAAGGTATTTCAAAATTCAGGATTTTTCATAATCTTTGTTCACTAATGTTCACTAATTCATGAAAAATTCTTAATCATCACAAACTTCCCAATGTCATTATACAGTTCATGAAGAAAACGTGACTTTTAATACTTATTGTGATGTAGGATGAAGTGATGGTTTTCACTGTGAGGAGGACCAGACCATACTGTGAGCCAAATATCATTGCATTCATACATTTCAAATTTCTTAAGTTCTCATTTCACCAGCACATTACACTATTCGTCTACTACTTTACTTAACAATACTGTACAGGTATTTACACACCGGACTTCATACACCTATACTGTACAGGTACTCGTATTGTTGTATTCTTAATATGTACTATTTTAAACGAAGTATTAGCAGCCACTAATGCTGTGGGTCTGGTACAACTTGAGTAAGGCAAGCATAAGAGGTAACACACCCAACATGTTACAAACGTTACCACATGGTGTTCTACGTGGGAAGATGAACCGAAATCATTAATCAGATTTTTTCCGAGTCGTAGACATTTTGTTCGTAATTTACCATCCACCATCATGCCCATCACATTTCTGTACAAGATCTGGGCACCATGTGGGATGCCAAATTTGTTTCACAGTTAACTATATATATTTCCGATTCCCATTTTTTTGGTATTTCAACAAGTTAAATACTGAATTACTGAAAACTTCGAAATTCTGATTAAAGAATTAGCGAAGTTGTACTGTGCTATAATTTCTGCATTTATCAGTCAGTTCAGTTTCTTCAGTGGTAACAAAAAAATTATCTTGTTAACTTCATAAAGTTAATTTATTTATAAAAAAATATTATGCTTACATAGTACATAACAATTCATTAAACATATAAAATGAGAATTAAATCGTTTGCCTTTTTCAAAAAAAAAAAAAATCCAAATAGTGGTCCAGTACAGAAGTCATTAAAGCAAACCTGTAACACTGAAAACTATAATTCTTGGCACTTTGTTCTTTATGTTTATGTACCACTCTTTAGCTTTGGGCAAGGTTACTTGTTTCATCTTGAAACATTCTGGTTTCCACAATTCTGCATGCTTCATAAAATTCATGATTCATTACAACTGGCATCCCAAAATGCCAAATGTATTTCAGTGGGGAAAACACAATTCAATCATACCATCCTTTGGTGTACTCTTTAAGTTCCAGTTCAGAAGTACAAACACTCATCAGTTCTCTCTATGAGTGACCCTAAGCACTAATTTTGCAATGGAGAAAATGGCGGTTGATAGTTTTGGTTTAGCTAACTAATTTATACAATATTACCAACAAGTTTCGTAATATATCTTTGTGTATTTGATATTTTGCAATGCTAAAGAAAGGTAATTTTCACAGCTAATGACAGGTAATATATGCAGAATTTTCTCAAATACTTCATTTATCAACCATCTTACCTCATGTGTCAGTAACCAAATCAGCAGTATCTGTAACATCTGGTGACAAATTCTGCACAAGATTGGCTCTTACACAGGTAAAGCAGTCCCAAATTGTTGAAACCCTAAGAAATCAGATTTTTTGTATAAAAAAAAAAAATGGCCTGCACAACAGGCATAACAGAAGAAACAAAAGATGGGAATGGAAATTGAACATTTTTGTGCATAATGTACATCCATAAATAGGCAGATCACTAGTTGGTGTTGTAGTGTGAATATGATTACATATCACCATTCATAGAAAGGCTAAAAACATGAATGATCTTCCTCTTATTGATCACTATAATTGCTCTGTGGCTAGTACATACTGCTAAATATGTACTTTAGTCAAAGCTATCCTGAGTTTGCTAGTAATAAGGTACAATGCCAACAAAAGAGTAAAACTGTTTAATAATAACTATAATGCCTTTTTCCTGATTTTATGCAAGCACTTAAAAGCAATTTCATCCATGCCATGACAAAATATAATAAAATTCTATGAAACATTTTTCAGGCTTGGCTATTACAGTATAGCTTCATAAGCTGTGATCAGTAATCTGGATTTCTGGGAAAGGGTATCCTTCTCATAGCCCTAAATGCAGGATAAAACAGACCTAATGTGTGCATTATGTATACGTATATATTCCTTGTTAAATTATTCATCTACACTAAACAAAACTGTTGTATACATTTACCAAAGGGCTTGTTGAATAACAAAAGTTTGCATTCAGAGTGTCATTATATATGCAAGTATTGCATTTGGGCAGTATTAATAATTTCCAGATTAAAACCTACATTGAACTTCATGTATTTAGGATACATTACACTTTTTTTCTAAAACAGAGTACATATTATTCTCTTAGCAGCTACCTAGTGGCTAATCATAGCTCATAAACAGTCTTCCTCTAATTTATTTTGTGACTGCAGGCAGCCACTCTGGTACACAAAGGAGACAGCCTCATCTTTATTAATATCAGATGGATTTATCAATGATTTTTTTAAAGCATAGCATACAGTATTTTGGAAATAACTGTTCCAACTAGTATTCTTATACTTCAAAGACATTTATCTAAAGCCTGTGGATAAAGCATGTAATCAGCCAGATCAATATTTTCAAATATGTGCTTCTCAAGAGTGCACAGAACTGTTTGAATGTGAATTTTCCTAGTTATTATAACAATTCCTGTTAAAAAAAATCCACAATGTCACTATCATTTCACAGAATACTAATACAGGCAAGTACAAGAAAACGATAAAAAATCTTATGGAACAAATGTAGTATCACATCACATTACATTCATATACAAGTATTTTGACTTCAATTATTGTATTCTGATTATATAAACATTGATGCACGACATATGTCCCAGATTATGTTGTGAACACAATGAAGTAAGTGAGCACGTATCAACTAAAATGCTTGCCTGTAAGTATGTGTTTACTAGATCAAGTACATGGTTGGTTGTATCTGCCAATCAAGGGTGAAAATTAAGAAAGCTGCATCTACGACAATTGCACAACAGTGATATAATGCAGAAATTTGCATTTTTTTTTTCATATTATAAAATATTTGTACAAGTAACTGATTTAGGTTGGTATTTTGGAACATAGAAATGCATGAAAACAAATTTGCAGAGTAACACAGAATGAACAAATGGGATGGGATGAGGGAGTTGAGGAAAATCACTATCAGGAGGAATTTACAGAAAGACTTCAAAGCCAATGAAATGCATCAACATAACTTTTCATGCATTGTGTACTGCTAGAAAGTAGTTTTGACCATAGTTAGCAGTTGCCTTTGAAAAAGAATGTGTCCCTACATTGTATCACTATTCAGTAAGTCTTCACATTACTGTGAAACTATTTACATGTTAAGATATTTTAGGCTAGTAGGAAGCAAGGATATCTGTGCTGCTTATAGAGTTATAAGCATCAAGGTTAAACTTACGGATAAATAGTTAAAAGGGTGCTATTTCTATTGACTCCAAGATCAGTATTCCTGCATTATCTCTACCATTATTGTGCAATGTGTAACAGAAAGGCTACTGACATAAAAATGTACAGTCAAGGTGTGTCGACTATTTTAGCCAAATGATATTATACCACATCTCTCAAGATGCCATTTCAGTCTCAAGGGAAGTCCTGTTGCTATGTATCAATGTACCAGAGCATGAATATTTTCCTCCTGTTGCTATGTATCAATGCACAAGAGCATGAATATTTTCCAAAGAAAAAAGGTAAGGTTCCCAGAGGAGTCCCAAGAACACATGGCAACATTTTAATCACCCACAGTATGTGGAGAATACATCTTGGAAAGTACGCATTACTCAAAGAGCCAATTCTGCTTCTAAAATAGGTTGGTCTCGCTCAGATTCCCCCCCCCCCAAGTTAAATTGAGGGATATATTATCGTTATATGGAACATTGCTCTTCTATATAAGGCAGCTACAGTGCCATACACTGTATGCATTTAACATAACTTTTCCAATCTCTCTTGAACATTTGATCCACTTTTACTTAGCTGTAATGATGTTTTCTCTCTCTCTCTTGGGGTTTCTGCTCCTAAGAATTGGTTGCTTGAGTGCCTATGCCATTATCTACTCCATGCAGTACTTTGCAAGATACTGTATTGTATAATTATTGTGTTGCCACAGGTAAATCAAAAAAGGGCTTCTGGAACTCTAACTTTCCTTGTCTCTCCAAACAGCTGCAGCTTCTGTCTATGATCTAGTCCCTTGTCGTAAGATGCTGTAGTGAAGCCAGCTATGTATTGTACGCAATTGATGACAGGGTGCTGTATAATCTATAAATGATGTGATGTGAGCAGTGTTTTACAACTCCTGTAGAAAGCCAACTATAAATGAGGAGTAATTGGTGTGAGGTCTAACACGAGACTTGTGACTTGGGTTGCAGCAAGTGAGAAGCTAGCTATGATTGGTATGCATATGTTCATATAAGGCCAGCTATGAGTTAAGCAGCAGGTGTAATACCACTGCCAAATAGTAGGTAGATGATGTAAGACTAACTATAAACACAGCTATGAGTTAAGCAGCAGGTGTAATACCACTGCCAAATAGTAGGTAGATGATGTAAGACTAACTATAAACAGTTGGCAATAACAGAATGTTAATCATAAATATATTGTAGCTAGTGTGAAACCTGTTGTAAATGATATGTGGATGCTATAAAGTCGGTTACATACTCTGCATACCAGTTGATAGAATTTTGCAAATATGAACATTAAGCTCTACATTATCAGGTTTGGTATGATTCATGTAATCATTGTCTTTAACATAATCAAAAAGGGCATATGATTTGTGCATTTCTGGTATGAAGTTAAATAAGCATTTTTATGCTGCAGATAGAATGCTATAATTGCATCATCTGCAATTAATGTGAAGTCAGCCATATTTCATTTCTGGCTGATGTGAAGTACAACTGTGCAGTGCATGTAAATGCACTGTCTGTAGCTGGTAAGAATCAAGTTTTGTATAATTTGTAATTCAAATGAAGTATCTTAAGTGATATGCAAGCCACAAGGCAGAAGTCTTCAGCATATGTCTCAAGCACTGCTATTATGTACTTAATGACAGAAGCTTATAGCCATAGAAACAGTTGGTGAGCAAAATACTTAGGAGTGTAATCCTTAATGTTCTATCCTGCATGTGCAGGATTAATTATACACAATGCAGATGGTAAATCGACCAACCTTCAGGCAACATTATTTGGCAAGAAACATAATTGGCAGTTACATGATATTAATGCACATACATGCAGGTCTGTGGGACCTGGTTGTGGATAAGAAGGAGTGGTTTTGGGGCATTATACATGACAGATTGGGAATGGACATGTGCACCTTTCTTTATCTGGTCCTGGCACTATCTCCCTAACGAGGGAAATGGCAATCAATTATTAAGAAAAAAATTGCAGACATTACTATCAGACTTACAATTAAAGGACTTAAGGAAGAATCTTTGGCTGCATAATGATATGCAACAAACAATTTACCTGGATAAAATTGGAAAGCAATTAATGCAAAACAAAATAATATAAATGCTCATACATTTGAAAATCTTCATTATTCTAAGTTTTCCATAACAACAAAACTTTGGAAGACTGAAAGACTTGATTGTAAGGCACCCTTACTTAAAATTTCTGAAGTGAAAAGTTCATGAACCCAAAGACAGTCCTTATGCTAGTCTTTTAAGTAATCTGGGAGCTGGTCAGCAGCACATCTAAACCCAAGATTCCCAGCAGAGCTATCGGGGGTGTTCTGACTCCTTGCTGCACATCTATACCTGGTTTGGAATAAAATTTATGATACAGTATAATACTCCACAACCTTTGTCCTCTTAACCAATATATCCTAACTTCTGCAGTTTATGTTAAACATAAAATGTCTGCAACAACATTCATTCATACATTTGTTGGAAATCTCTTGAAACATCAAAGTATTTAACCAGATGAAACTGTTGTTTGCTGAGAGTGAAGAAGAGTTACAGAATGTTGTAAGTGTGTTCTATGATGTGTGTAAGCATAGGCGATTGATGGTAAATATGAGTAAAAATAAAGTAATGGCATTTGAAATGAAACAGAGTGAAAGTACAGATTTTGCAAAGCCCTGCTGAATGAGAAAAGAAAGTGTACTAAGCTGTGTGACAGATGCTGGGGGAGAAAGACTGGAAGAGGTGACAGAATTTAAGTATTTGGGAGCTATCTTGGATAAGTTTGGTAATATGGAAGAAGAGATAATGGAAAGAGGAGTACAGGGCAAAAGAGTAACTGGATCCCTTAATAAAATAATGAAGGGTAGAGGTATAAGTATGGAAATGAAGAAAATATAAGGGAAAGCATAAACCTCCTGACCTGACCTATGCAGCTGGATCATGGACATGGAATGAGAAACAAAGGTCAAGGATCCAGGCTATGGAAATTAGCTATTTGAGAGGGACATGTAGTATGATTAGATGGAATGAAAAGGTATATGACAGATTTGGTATGGCATGGAATGCTAAGGGGAATGAATTGTCGAGTTTTAGATTGGATGAAATGTAATACCTTTAGGTGGTTTGGGCATGTGTAAAGAATGCAAGATGGTGAGTTTACATGTAGTGTGTATGATAGTACAGTTAGAGGGGTTTGTAATTATATTTACTTATTTGTACAGTACAGTGAGGGTTTCTTTTACATTCATCTCTTGAACACATTCTAATATCACACCTCTTGAATATATGTATGCTGTCTGGATTAACATGCCCTCAGTCAATCTGTTCCATTCATTCACCACTCATATAAAAGTATTTCTTTACATTCTTTACTGCAAGTATCTTACTTAATTTCAAATTATGTACTCTGGTTCCTTTAGCCCTACATCTCTCAAAGAAGACCACCCATGACATGGGGAAATAGAGTGGAGGAGTACTGGAGGGAGGAAAAAGATGGAAGAATATGTGGAATGGCATATGCAAAGGGAGGCATGTAAGGACAGGATAAGTGGAAACTGTTTTGTGATGATTATCTCATTAATTGGAGTTCCTGGAGGAAAAGGGCATTAGAGATATAAATAGATAGATTAGAACTTCTCTTGTCCTTATGCCATTTTCTATACAGCATAGTTTAAGTAAAAATGTTACTGAAAGTAACATCTAATATCTATTAATGTAGGAATACAGAGTTACATATATAAAATAAAAACCTTGATGCATGATGGTTTAACAACAGAATATCAATCTCCAGGATCTGAGCCAGCTGCTTGGGAGATGCCTGGTAAGTGCTAAATATAAACTATTGGGAATATAGTAATGCTCAAGTGTAAGAACTGCACAAAAAATCAATATGGCACATACTGAAATGGAGTAGTAATATATGGATATAAATTGTATGTTATTAAATTTGTCGCATGTATTGTATAGCAGTCACTGTAGAAGCCAAGGATTTGAAAAGGTATATCCACATGAGATCTATCAAAACAGAGGCCCTGGACTCTTCAAAATCCATGAAAAAATGTGCTCTGGTCATGAACATTTATGAGGAACCATCTCCTCTCAATATTTCCACAAGTTATTCTTTTTCCATACTTAAACCTCGGCTTACCTGTCTCTATATCCAAACCAAGAAAGTTGGAGGACAGTTTATAAATATAAACTGTACAAAGTTATGAATTTTAAATTAATCTAAAAAACTGTAGACTCCTCTGGACATCATCCTTAAAAGCATGAGTAATTTTACATCACACACTACAAAGGAGGTTACATCCTCCTTGGCAAAAATGATTTCATCTGTCAAGAACATCTGGGTGACATTAACCATGAATCCTATTTACCGTTAAAGTTGAGAACTCAGTATAGTAAGCCATCCACACTATCTGAACCACAACGGATCTTCATGCGCTTCATCTTTACCCTTTAAAACAAAAGATTTTTGAGACTTGTCTGATGCACTGGGTTTTTTGATAATTTAACAGAGGTAGATACAGTGTTTCCATGTCACACATTATTGCATTTCACATTTACTGACTGGTGAAAATAGCCAAGTCCAAAATAAAAAAGTATGTATTCCACGGAAGCTTGAAGCTGCAAATACAAGTGAAACAAGTTCTTGCAACATGAGGCTTATTTGTGCTTTTTCATACTTAATAGCCTTTCCTACCTTTGCTAGATAACATGAGGATCAGATAAACAACAGCCTCATTTGTATACATTATGTCATTTATAACGTCCAGAAACCAGAGTCTGTTATCCGCAGCCAAGACCCAATGAACACGTTTCAGCCTACCAACAGCATGTCATACACAATATACCACATAAACCCATTTCTTTCAACCCAAGCCTCTCACCCTTGTAATATATTCAGGTTACAATACCCCAAAACTTCCACTCTTCTATCTCTACTTGGTCTCCCCTTAATCATGGACATATTTTAAAAAATAATGATCAAGTTATTTTCCATGCATGCTGAATTTTCTGCTTTTATAAGCCAAACTTCATTTAATTAATATGGAATTGCAAAAACAACTACTAAAACTGTTTTCATCACATTTCAAGATTCATTCAGAAGATACACTGACATAAATATGACAGCTGAGTAAGAAACAAACAGCGTCTTAACAGTCTGTAATGAATTTAAAATACTAATTGAATAAGAACTGTACCTGTAGCAATATGATTTGGTGCACATGTATGAACCTCCTTTCTTGACTTTGTCTTCTCCAGAAACAGGACCACGCTAAAAATAACAAAAAACTTTCAGGAACAGAACTACTACAATTTCATTGCTGATTTACTGTGGCAATATAAATTATACATGTCCAGTACAAAAATATATATATATATTTATTTATTTATTTATTATACTTGATCGCTGTTTCCCGCGTCAGCGAGGTAGCGCCAGGAAAC
>JAYMFT010275133.1:0-10569 GCA_038088735.1 Panulirus argus
TATATATATATATATATATATATATGTGTGTGTGTGTGTGTGTGCGTGTGTGTGTGTGTGTGTGTGTGTGTGTGTGTGTGTACCAGCAAAATCTACCATTTCCCCTTCCAATATCTGTGTACCAATTGTGAATATAAGGAATACAAACAAAAGCAATAAGTGCTGTCAAGATTTATGTGAGTTCATCCCGGGCACGAGAGTCCCTAGGCTGGGAAATTGGTCCCTCCTGGAGGCAGGGGCGGCGGAGACTGAGGGAATTATGGAAATGAAGGTTGATGACCTGGGGCAAAATATTTGTGCCACAGTCGACAGCGAGAGTAATGTGGCGGAGACAGCTGAAGTAAGTCTGTTAGTCTTTCTGCCACATCTACGAGGCTGACTGGTTGGTTGGTTGGTTGAGGGCGCCACCCACTGTGGTGGAAGGAACCAGGTGGAGACAAGTGACCAGAGGGGGACACAGACTCCACCACCACCAGGAGGGACACAGACACCACCACCTCGGGGGACACAGACACCACCACCACATGTGGGAACACAGACACCACCATCTGGGGAACACAGACACCGCCACCTGGGGAAAACAGACACCACCACCTCGGGGGACACAGACACCACCACCTGGGAGAACACAGACACCACCACCTGGGGGAACATGGACACCACCACCTGGGAGAATACAGACACCACCACCTGGGGGAACATAGACACCACCTTCAGGAAGGGCACAAAACACTACCTCTAGGAAGGGCACAGACATCACCACCTGGGGGTGGAAGACGTACAGGTGAGGAGATGATCCAGAGGCTACCAAATTCAAGTTCTGCACAGGATAAGTCACTTTACGTAGCGAGGTAGAAAAAAAAATTCAACTTACGGTCCAGGTGACGCCCCAGTGCCAGCTGACGCTCCACTGGGGGTAACCAAGTCGGGTTATGCTCCTGTGGAGGTAACTAAGTCAGGTTTCGTCTAGTCATTGGTACATAAGTCAACATAGCCTCCAGTACAGCACTGACGTTACGCTCCGGTAGGGGTTATAGAGGTTACGCTCCAGTGCAAGATACACATGTCACATGAAGCTCCAGTGGAAGAGACAGATGACACAAGTCATGCACCAGTGGGCGATACTCCGATCAGGTGACGCGCTAACGAGAGAGGATCAGGTGGAGGGAGGCATCAAGGGAAGAGCCGTCGTGGCCATGGCAGCCTCCCTACCTCCCGACAGGACAGGGACACATCTGGGTGCTCCCTGGCAGACCCTGCGAGGCCAACTGTTGTGTGGGGACGTGAGATGAGGCAAAGCTCTGATCCGATGATGATCATGAGAAATGCGTTGGTGGTTTAGTCCACTGGATGTGAAACTAAAATCATTCTGGTAAGGAGGATGGAGTGGTAATTGGCATTATCTAATTGCAGCGTTTATCAAACTCAGCAGGATAGTTTTTCTGCTGTTGTTTTTTGTCAAAAGGCTTTTATTTCGATCGCGTGTGGGATATTGGATCGTCGCCCGCGACGGTTTTTAGCCTACAAAGCAATATCATTTTCCGGGAAACTCAACGTTCATGTCACTTTAATGTTCAGGTGACGGTGCTGGATGTGCGGCGCTCGGCGTCTGTCTTATACGTAATCTGACACTGGTACGGTAGCTTCTGAAACCTGACCCCGTGTGGACGAACACGATACCCAGAAACGGAGCTCCAGTTAACAAGCGATTAAAAACTGTTTCATGTCTGAGAGACAGAGACACAATAGCAGAAACGGCGTAAGAGAGAGAGAGAGAGAGAGAGAGAGGGGGGGGGGATAAACGGGAAGTGAGGGATAAAGGTTTACGAGACAAGAAAGGCAAATGGGACACACAGAAAAAGGAGAGACAAGAAGTTGTTGGACAATATAGCTAGAAGAGAGACGATCCGAACGAGATAAATCGTGTCCTGGTGTTCAAGTTATAGCAAGTGATGTGGCCAACTTGATCAAGACGTATAATGACCAGAGAAGACATCTACCGATACATTCATATCTCAGACGAGACAATATGCGCAACTGTTATAGTCAACGAATCTATAATATTCTTGTACGTGATATTCCAGGCAAGTAATAATCCTGGAAACGAAAAGCAGTTTCCAATGGAAGATTTGTTTTGAAATAAACAGCTGTGGAGTCGGCAGGCAGAAGCAAAAGGTGAATATGGGACCAGTGACTGCAAGAGGACAGTCACGAGGACAAAGTATGGTGACGTCTGTTGTGTTCCAAGAGTCAGGAGATGACTAATGTCAATGCCAGGAACAGAAGTCAGGGAATATTCTTCAGGTGATTAAATTTCTGGTTCATGAAATACTGAGGCAAAGTGTTAAAAGGCTTTTGTTGTCTGGACGTGCATGATTATTGTTCCTAACAACAGATGGGCCTTTGTGGTGTTTCCCGGAGCAAGAAATGCCTCATGGTACCATAAAGCCCAAAGGCAGCCTCATCAAAATCGAATCTGATCGAAGCTGTATACCTTTGAGTATGAACTGTATTTTGCCTAAGAGAGAACGGAACGTTAGACTCGACCATCTCACTATCGGGCGTCAGGCGCACGAGTTCGATTCCTTGGCGTGCGAAGGAGAGAGAGCGTTCTCAGCTCACTTGACATAACAATTTACAGTACAGGTGTTGGGCTGTAACAACCGCTAACAGGAATAATGCCAAGGCAATTTTAGTCATGTTGTGAAGCTACATAAATCTCCAAGCCCCGAGCCAGTGTTCGCCAGGTGGAGGCCACAACCTCTTCTTCTATACTCTGCATTCCCAAATTTGGAGAACAAGTAATTTCTTTATTAGCCGTTACAATCAAAAGTTTATTTGACTAATGGCAATAGCAAACACAAAGCTAAGAGATCATTGGTTGCACGATCAAAGTCACGATTCCCCACCCCCACCCCCCTCCTACCCTGAATGGCCTGGGACGCCACCTCTGCGAGGCCCGGGATGCCCTCCCTGAGTGGTCTGAGATGCCCTCCCTGAGCGGCCTGGGTTGTACATAAAATTACTGTGAGGTAAAAATTCTCACCTCGGAATCACTGCAGCAAAAGTGCAAGTTTTCCTAACGTCTTGAGCCAGTTGCCCTCCAGTGTTTGCATAGTGATTCAGGGACTGTGTGCCTGGAATACCTGGTCTCATCCTCCGCTTCTTTTAACATCTTGCGTCTTTGTAGCTTTTCTTGAAATGTTATAAAGAACATAGACTGTTTTTGTAGTAGTAATTACAATATAACACGTGTTATATTTTGTCTTCGTGACATACAATATAAACTGCGACAAACAGTTTTTGTGAGAGCATTTACGGTGATATAAATGATTATGAATTGTTAATATATAACGATTCTAGATTCAGCCAACTGTAGGACGTCAAAAGTTTAGAATATTTCCTAATCCATGTCCTTGAATGCGATTTGCCAGCGGATAGTTTGTACCCTTTACAATTTTCTTCAAGAATGACAGTATAATAAACAAATTTTTCGACTTTTTTTTTTTTTGTCAAAGTTAAATCCAAAAGGCATCCTGCCTGCCAAAGGTATCCACCAGCTGAAACGGGATTCCATTATATTTGCCACTGATCCTTTCCACGTCAGTATACTCGCTCCATACTATATGGTGTTCCTCCCATTCTTATCTTCCTGTGGTAGATATGACAGAGGGAGTGTGGAGGAATCTTCAGCTCTACTATCATGCCTCCATCTGTACAATTAAGGAGAGCAGGATCTTATCACTTTCTTTCAGCAGTCTCGTCACTGACCATCATATATTCTGTTTTTTGTCCTTCCCGTGGTTATCTGTCCTCTCTTCTTTGAAACTGTTTTCTGTCACTTTGGTTGTATCGCCTTTACAAGTAACAATCTACTTACTCTTTGATTGTCTTTTCCAGCCTCTTACAGACCACATTCGTGGGAGATGTTGATCTGCCGTTCCAGTCCAATTTCCAGGACTCCTTTCTTAAGAACAGCACCGTTTTTGCTCTCTTCCACTTTCTTGGTAAACCATTCCCTTCCAACGATTTTTCTTTATCATTTTCGGCTGCCTGTCAAGTATTGTGTACACTTCTTGAGCACATAAGGAGGGACCTCAACAGAACCATCAGTCTTCTATGCTTTGAGACCCTCCAATAGCCTACTTATGTCTTTCACAGCAATTTCCTTTCCGAATCTCACTGGCGTTAGGGTTATAATGTCCTCTACTGTGAATACACTGTTGAGCTTATTCAGTTCCTTATATACTGTATCACTGTCTTTAGTGACTCTTCCCTCGGACTCCCTTATCTTCATTAGCTGCTCTTTACTTGACATTTCATTCCTGATAAACCTATGGAATAGTTTTGAATTATTTCCTCACTTGATTGTATTACTATTCTCAATTTTTTCTGTTGTTCCTTCCTTATCATATTGTACTCGTTTCTCTCCCTCTTATATCTTTCCAATGCTATCTGGGTGTGCCGCTTACATCTCCATGGCACATTTCTGTGCTTTTATTTTCTCTTTTATTTTTTAATAAAACTAAAACTCTCTTTTATAACCTTCTCTCTCTATTCACTGCCACATGTACCCTTGGCCTAACCACCACATTACAGATTCCTCAAAATTTTCCATAACGGTGATTTAGCTACGAAATTCTCTTTCCCAATTTATGTTCTCGAAAAAAATATTATTTAGTTCTGTGTAGTTTCCACGACTGAGTCTGGTTTCCTCTTTAACCTCCATATGTTGCCACTAACCTCATGATCAGTCTTGAGCAATACTTGCTCACTTTTTCCAAGTGCTGGATTATATCTGACTGGCTGATACAGGAAATTTTCCTGTGCATATTCTGAAGACTAGTGTCTCCATGACTGTTTATCTCCATAAGAATCTAAATTTTTCAGTCTTCAACATCTCCCATTATTAGAACGTTACCCTCTCCGAGAAGAGCGTGTCTCATTGCGTTTGGACCATCCTGATTGTCCCTTCAGTGTTTTCGTAACACAGTTGTTCCATTATGAACTGTCTAAATGGAACAGCCACTAGGACTTCCTGAAAGTATAAGTCGTCTCTTATTAAGGTAAATTAGTCCCCATCTTCCTACGTTTTCTCTTTCCCTTCTTGTTCATATCTTTCCTTCCATAAATATCAGGTTAAATCTTATCCCTTTGGTAGGTTCCGATCACAATACTCTGGTAATATCTGGATGGATTTCCCTAACTCAAGGTTGCCAAATACGTTCACCACTCGCCTCATTTGGCGACTTGGTCAGAGGCATATTGCGAATCGATGCTCTTCATCACTTATATATATTTTTTTTCTATTTTCGCAGTAATAATTGAAATTTACGTTAGTTACTGTACCTTACTGTTCATCATTCTAAACTCAAAGTTACTTAGTCTAATGTGTATCAGTCTTGACTGCTGATGGTTTACAACCTCAAATCTACTTTGGAAACACTGTGCATTTCTTTGCCTAACGTTGTAAATATTTTGTGTCGTGTGGGGAATATGGTCACCTGATAGCGCCAAGTCTGGCGAATAACGAAATCCTGCCGGATCCTGAGGCTCTCATTCCGTCCTATTAACTCCAGATGTTTCCCATTTACTGCCAGTTCATTCGCGTCTGTGCACTTTTAATCTAACACTGGTCTGTTATCCCTGTCCTGCCTGTGTTAGTGTCGAGGTTGGCCTGTTCCCTTGCCTATTTTGACGCCTCGGGTTTTTGGCCAACACTCTGCATTCTTATGTCCCTGGCTTTGATCTGTCAAACCTCTACTGAACACCACCGCTTAATACTTCACTGTCTGCAAGTTTCCTAGCCGGCTTAAGTACCTCCTGGCCACACATTACTACTCTAAGATTAGACTGTACAGGTCGTTCCCTTGTATCTTTGATACATCTTCCTAATTTCTTTTCTTCCTCTATCTTAGAAAATCTATTCGCCATATCTACGACCTCTGGCGCTTCTTCTACCAATATTTTTTCATCCCTCACGACCTGTTCTTCTGTTTGTTTGTGGGTCGTCTTCCAGCCTGAAAATCAGTCAGTGACTTACGTCTATCTGTCTCCCTCCACTAAAACTTTCAGTCTGGTGTATGTTAGTCATCAGGCAGGTTCTGCAGTAGTCATTCTTACACTGCCATGGCCCTGTATTCGTCTTCATGCACTGGTCTTGTAACATTCCGCATTTTGCAAGACTTTTCATCTGATACACACTATACTTCCCTGGTGGGTTTGTCTCTAACACAGTGTGTTTTGCTTTCCACAGCATGACTTAGTAAGTTACGATATTCCTTCGCTTCAGCGTCCCAATAACCATGTCACTCTTCACCAGTGACTACTCTTCGTTCCTCTTCATCAGCACCCAGATTGTACGTATGTGTGTGTGTGTGTGTGTGTGTGTGTGTGTGCGTGTGTGTGTGCGTGTGCGTGTGTGTGTGCGTGTGTGTGTGTGTGTGTGTGTCTGTGTGTGTGTGTGTGATAAATAAAAGAACGGTTTATTGAATTCAGGCAGCCATTCGGCTGAAAATGTACAGCTTAGAAATTACAGCACTGACAGGTTATAATACTCACTAGTTAATGACAAAGAGCTGCTGTTGGGGCTGGACACTTATACGCTTAAGATAAGCAAATGGGTGAGGTATATCTACATAGTACAGGAAGTTTTACAGAGCAAATTATATGGCTTATACATTATACATGTAGTGGTGAAGGGTTGAATTTAAATTGATATAAAATTACATATTGGTTGAATTGCTGTAATATTCTGTTGATATACGTTATGTATTTAATTAATATTTTTACGATGGTTGCGTTTACACTAATATTATGGCTGACGGACACATAACAATGGGAAAACTAAGCTATTTGCTTGCTTATCTGTGCAGTTGTTCATTAATTGATTATGACGTTCACTGCATTCGGTACAGGGCTATTCTGTCCGTTCGAGCACTGGTGGGCACAAGGTGATTGTGGTGACGGAAGTCGGTCAGTGGACGGTAGCCTTGGTGACTGGGGTGGCATGGTGAGGACAACAGGCACTGGCACTGGTATCTGTTTGAGTCGTGGTGCTTACCCCAGGTGATCGCACCTCTGACCTTCGAGGAGATTCTTAATGAGTCACTAGTTCACTATTTCTCTGGTCGTAGGGTCGGAGTATATGTCCGTGTTACGGTGTTTACACCAAGGCAACTGCAGCCCCACCATAGACCTCTCGAGACTCTCGCTGAGTTCATGGTTCACTACTTCACTGGTAAAGTTATCCTGTACAGTCTTGTTTGAGGTTGGTTGGTTCAGTCAGGCGTCATCTAGGTATCCACCCTCAGATGGGGTGCAGGTCGACAGTCGACCGATGACGGCCCAAGAGCGTTGCTGACACACTTCCTGTCCCATCGAGGATTGGACGAGGAGTGTGTGTGTGTGTGTGTGTGTTGTGTGTGTGTGTGTGTGTGTGTGTGTGTGTGTGTGTGTGTGTGTGTGTGTGTGTGTGTGTGTGTGTCCAACAGAAAGTCTCTACAAACTAGCAAAATACAGGCTTGGGCCAGGATTCTCTATTGATCTAGGTCCTTTGCTGACTTGCTTGCTCAGGCCAGAGCTCGGGTTAAGCTATTTTGAGCTGATTTATCCGCCCCCGTCTTTTCTGAGGTGTCCTTTTTGATCAATCCAGTCCTTATGCTGACCTGACTGCACTCCTTACCTCATGGTGGCCTGTGATGGTCAGTCTGAAAAGTCAGGCCACATACTGACCTGTTCTGCCCTTCTGGATCAGTCGAGACCAACTGCTGACCTATGCTGGACTACTGGATCAGTCGCTACCACGTGTTGACCTATGTTGGCCAACAGGTGCGGTGCAGACCACGTGTTGACCTGTGATGGCCAGCTGGATCAATCGAGACAACGTGATGATCAGTGTTGGCCTACAGGATCAGTTGAGACCGTGTGTTGACCCGTCTGGCCTACTGATTCTGTACAAAGCATGTATTGACCTGTGATGGCCTAATGGATCAATACAGACCACACATTGACCTTTGCTGGTGTGGTCGATCAGTTCAGTCTACGTGTTGACCTCTGTTCGCCTACTGGATAAGTCAGTAGACATAGTGGTAGAAATACACAGGTCAAATTATTCATTTCCGAGAAAGGAAAAGCCAGGAATTCGAATATTATTAAAAATGAACGGAAAGGAAAAGCGTTATTGTTGATGAAACCAGTGAAACTTTAAAGAATATCTTTATATTCTTCATTTACAAGATTCCAATATCCTGCCTCCGGCGCAATGGTTGTCCTGTTTTAATTAAAGAATATTAGAACTCGCAGAAAACGTTGAATTCATAAAAAAATCCTCCAAGAGCAATTTGTATAATAATACCGTTGATTATGAAAACCACTATGCCGAGTAAAGTTCTGGTGGTATATGGCATCGTTTGCCCGGGATCACTCATTACACGCGGGAGATGGAGTGTTGTGTCGTCTGACTGTGTGGATATTACTTCAATATCTCTCTATGAGTGGATGTTGTCTGGCTCACCGCAAAGCCACAGGGCTCTAATAAAGTAGGATGATGCTGCTTGTGTCGCGTGTGCTGATCCTGAAGCGGCACAAGACACTTGAGAAACGGAACACAATATCAGCGTAATCCCTACGTTATCACATCACCTTTCATTGTTTTAAATCACGTCAACCCTTCCGTGATACGGTATCATATAAGATATCTAGCTCAGTTAAAACAGACTGAAGAAAATGGATAATTAGAGTAATCGATAGTCAAGAACAGTCGTTCCGAACTTGAAAGAATTCTATAAAGAAGATGGGAAAGCCTGTCGTGCTAGAGCAGAGGGCAGCGGCCGTGTGTTCGGAAGGGAGGCTTTACATGGTGTACACAGGAGGGGTGGTAGAGAGTGTGGCAGAAGGGAAGACGAGTAATCATCACGTGGAAAATTTAGTTTATCGTCTGACCAGTCCGACGGGACGAGCAGTGTGTCAGACGATGGGACGTGCAATATGGTAGAGTCGATATTGCAATAAGAGAATGTTGCCGCTCTCGATAAAGTCATGAAGAAGAACAATAGGGTGGAATAAACCTCTGAGAAATCGTCAGAGAAGAGGAATTATGTACGACTCCAGGACTGAAATGAGTTGTTGGCTCGGCAGACGGGAGAGAAGAAAAGCCAGATGATTACAGGAAGCTAAACCGTGATTGTTAGGTCCCACGTGACCTTGCTGTTAAAAGACCTCGCCAATGGCCTGCACATGTTAGTTAGTGGAGCGCCGGGCAGTACTGTGGCGTGTGTGATTTACTCTAAACGGAAGGGCTTTGTGAGTTGTTTACCTGTTGAAATATGAATGTATAAATCACCTGTTTTCGTCATTCTAATGAATTTCAAAGTTGGGCTACAGCGATATTTGATTCAAACTTCAAAATATTTACAGACTTCCATACACTACATTTCAACAAGACCCCACAACTCGAAGGTGAGAAAGAAAAATAATGCAACCGTGCGTTCGCGTAAGTGTTAGGCAAGGGAGACGCTGTGAGCGACTGAGGAGGTAAATGCAAGAGTTTTGGAGAGAGGGGCGAGTATGCAGCATGTTGGGGATGAGAGAGCCTGGGAAGTGAGTCAGTTCTTGTTCGCCGATGATACAGCACTGGTGGATGATTCAAGTGAGAAACTGCAGAGTTTGGAAGAGTGTATGAAAGGAAAAAGTTGAGAGTAAATGTAGATAAAAGTTGGTTATTAGGTTCAGCAGGGTTGAGAGACAGGTTAGCTGGGATGTAGATTTAAATGGAAAATAATTGGAAGTGACTTGTTTTAAATACCTGGGAGTGGACTTGGCAGCAAATGGAATCATGGAAGAAGAAGCGAGTCATAGGATGGGGGAGGGAGCAAAGGTTCTGGGAGCGATGAAGAATGTGTGGAAAGAGAGAAAGTTATCTACTCTAACGGCACCTCCCCCTCCAGCAGCCCTTTCTAAGCGTAAATATTGAAACCTCAACAAAGCTGACTGAAATAACTTACGTGACTTCTTTTCTGACTTTCTCTGGGTAGATTACTGTCTTTTATGTAGTGACGCTTCTGTCTCCGCCAAACGCATAACAGAGGTCATTCTTGCGGGAATGGAAGCATTTATCCCCTCTTCATCCAAGACTACTTCTTCATCCTGTTCATGGTTCAACCGTTCCTGTTCTGAGGCCATTCAGGCAAGGGATCAGGCATATCGGGCTTCGAAAAACTCTCCTACCTCTGGCTTCCATTCAGCTTTTATCACTGCCCGTAATCGCTACAAGCGCGTTATCCCTGAGGCGAAGCGTTCCTTTATTCAAAGGGAGTGCGATAATCTCTCCTCGTCATTTGCGGATAGGTCTTTCTGGTCTTTAGCTACGGGCATCTCTAACAACTTCTGTCGCTCTACCTTTAACTCATTTTTCCGTCCTGACGGTACTACAGGTGTCTCTCCCTTTGACAAAGCAACTCTCTTTGGTTCCCGTTTCTCCTTTAACTCCACCTTGGATGACTAACATTCCCTCACCCCCTGATGCTCCTCTTACTAATCCTATGACTCTTCCTGTAATCTCTTTTCGGA
>JAYMFT010275144.1:0-10569 GCA_038088735.1 Panulirus argus
CAACATTGCGGCGTAGAGCAAGAGGGTCAAGTTTGGAAGTTAGCCTGGGACAGTTTATAAGTCGGACTGCTTTCGACAGGAACTATCAGCAAACAATCTTCAATACGTCTTACAAATATTCTACAGTTAGAAGGAGCCATGAAACGCTGTAGCGTAGTTTAATTGTATTCAGATTATCATTCAGCACATCATTTATTCACAGTGACAAGCGATCAAATATCCCTTGATATACAATAAGCAATGGGAAATTCCTGTACATTTTGTTTGATGTTTAAAGTAAGGTGGATTGTGGTTTTGGGGCCATGACTGTGAGTCGGGTCCTGGGACAGTGGGGATGTAAAGGACGCCAGGAATGTACAGCACAACACCCACGGTGCCGGGATGTTGTCATCTGAATGTTTGTTGACAGCGTAAGTGAAAAAGAAAACGAGTTCTTGCACTTCGTCTGGGTGTTTTCTGCTCCCCAAATCAGACTCGTATATCCTCTAGTAAATGATAAAGGAAATATGAAAAAAAAGGAAAAGCATTTTTAAAAGAATCTAGATATATTCATTGCCTATTACAGTGAGAAATTTATGGCTTCTGTTAAGGCTTAAGGACACTGAAATCACTTTATATATATCTCAAGAGCCGAACTTTCCCGACCATTAGGCCCGGGACCAGCGTGCCAGGAATCACCAGACTTGGGCAAACTGGGGAACGAACTTTCCCCAAACGCAATAAATACTCGTTGGGGAAGAATGTCTGCGGTGCCACTCAACTTGAACAACTCCCGTTGAGGCTGGTGGTTTTCCCTGAATAGCCAGCCTTACCAGTGACGTATGGATGTGCGAGTTAGGCTACGTTAGTCATGACCCGGCCACTGCTTCCTTGTTATGGGTTATTACAACGCTTATGGTTGTTGTGTTGTTGTTGTTGAGGGGTGGAGTACCTGATGGAACACATGTCTGACGATATTACAAGTTGATGGTACGAATAATATCATTATCTGATAAATACGAAGATTATCATCGTAACAAAGATGAGATTGTAAATCCAAGTGAATAAATTTGACATAGGAACATTTCCTGATTTAAGATGATCGATAGATGAACGCAGATGAAATAACTGACTAATGATTATTTCATTACGTAAAACCCTATAAACATGAACCTCATCAAGCATCAGTTCCATTCGTTTTCTGTAAAAAAAGAAAATGCGACGAAAAACAGTTTCATTGCCTTGTATCGTCGGAAGAAGAATGTAAACTTTTCTCTCGTATTTATAACGTTGAACGGCCGTTATGGGGGTGTTTAGCGGGGCTGGGGAGGCAACACCGGTAATGGATGGCCGTTAGAGGGGAGGGCAGGCCGTTTGCTGTTATCCTTCCTCCACTCACGTTACTCCCTGAAACTTTCATTCCCCGTCCTTCCTCCCTCCCTCCTCCCACCTCCCTCCCTACTCTCCCTCTCTCTCTCTCCCCGTCCTCCCTCCCAGCTCTCTCTTCCCTTCCTACTCTCCCTCTCTCTCCCCGTCCTCCCTCCCAGCTCTCTCTTCCCTTCCTACTTATCTCCCCATTCCACCTCCCTCCTCCTTCCCCACGTCACACCTCCCCACCTCTTCACCCTAACTCATCCAACCATTTGTAATGCCACACACGCCAGTGACACCATTTACAAAGATACACACGCTAGTGCCAACATTTACAAGGCTACACACGTCATTGCCAACATTTATAAGCTACAAACGTTACTGACACCATTTACAAAGCCACACACGCCAGTGCCGACATTTACAAGGCACACACACCAGTGCCAACATTTACAAGGCTACACACGTCAGTGCCAACATTTACAAGAGAACACAAGTCAGTGCCAACATTTTCAAGGCATCACAAGCCAGTGCTAACATTTACAAGGCCACACAAGCCAGTGACACCATTTACAAAGATAAACACGCCAGTGCCAACATTTACAAGACAACACACACCAATGCCGGCATTTACAATACTAAACACGCCAGTACCAACATTTACAAGTCAACACACGTTACTGACACTATTTACTAAGCTACACATACCAGTGCCACCATTTACAAGGCTACACACGCAAGTGCCAATATTTACAAGGCAACACACGTCAGTGCCAACATTTACAAGGCAACACACGTCAGTGCCAGTATTTACAAGTCCACACACGCCAGTGACACCATTCACAAAGATACACACGCCCGTGCCAACATTCACAAGGCAACACACGCCAGTGCCAATATTTACAAAGCAACACACGTCAGTGCCATCATTTACAAGGCAACACGTGTCAGTGCCAACATTTACGTATCAGGACGTTATACAATATCAGAACGTTATACAGTATCAGAACGTTATACATAATTCAGTAACACCGTACATTATTCATCCCTCGGGACAAATGCTGGCAACCAACCCTCATCAGGAATGCTCAGCCAAAACTCAACTCTTGTTTACATTTAAGCTAATCCCGTCCACCGCTCTGGTACACATGTTAGGAATTCGCTCACGCTAGCGTGTCTCTCCGCACGTGTCGACAGACGTCGTCACAGATGTACGTACATGCATCTCTTTACCTAATTAACTATTCTGTTCAATATTGCCATCCATTACCGGTACATGGTTATACCAGATTAATTATCAAGGGTTGTATGACTACGGGACACACTCTAAATCGTGCGTGCCAGTACCGCTGGAAGTGTGACAGTCTCAAGCTCACGAAATGACCAGGAATAAGTCACAAGGAATCTATATTGATTTTGTTCTGAAGTACTTAAGGGCAAATGAGAGTCTACGATATCAGTCTTTTATTCCTAACGGTAATTTGTTAAAAAAAGCAGGAAATTATTTTCACCGAAGTACATATTAAATGATGTAACGCGAGCAACACGTCATAACGCGGCGTCACCAGCTGCGTTACCAGTGCAGGGGTTGATCAAACGTTATTACCCATGAAGACCTCTTATTTACCGGCAGACATGACATCAACCGTTTGTATCTCCTCATATGCTGACTGTCTGTACAACATGACCACATGCTGACCATTACAACATGACCACATGTTGACCATAATTGCAACAGTAGAATATGTTGATGATCATATATATATATATATATATATATATATATTATATATTCCAAGGCTTAAACATATTCCAGCCATAATGATGAGTCCAGGTATCAAGCTATCGTTCATATGTTCTCCGTGTTTACCAAATCGTCTTCCCAGCTCCTTATAACCTTCGCTGTATCCCGGAACTTCTCCCCTCTCAAACACTTCAGTGGATCCGTCTGCCGAAGTTTGACACACGAATTCCTATTTTTCCTCCTCTCTCTCTCTCTCTCTCTCTCTCTCTCCCGACCCTTCACTATAGACTCAGGCTTGCCCTTCCTGAGGCATCAGTTACACAGCCAAGTTTGCCGCCATAGGAATTTGAATAACTTCTTGGCAAAACTTTTTTCTCACGATTCTCGTCTCTGCAGCCACTTAGTTCCAAGGACGTCGTCTGGCTCTTCCAGACGATGAAGACCATTCCAGCCTGGCGGCTGACAGGTAGCTGGAAGAAAAGGACTTACACAGGCGGCTGGACGTAATTCACACCAACCTGTAAACACAGAAAGTTGAATGGGATGAAAGAAAATATATAATATACATTAGAAGGTATATTTTGTGATTACTGAGGAGCCATAGATAGATAGATAGAGAGAGAGAGATAGAGATAGATAGATAGATAGATAGATAGAGAGATAGAGATAGAGATAGATAGATACATAGATAGAGAGATAGAGAGAGAGAGAGAGAGAGAGAGAGAGAGAGGGGAGGGAAAACTTAAGAACAGCCTAGTCCACCTCACGCAGCTTTGCCCACACTCCCACGGACGACCATGGCCGACGTTCTTATACGGCCATTTCGCAAATTCCCTCAGAATTTCTAGAGAATATGTGTCTATGTATTTGTTTGATGATATTATGAATGTATTATTTGCGATACACGGCACTGCGGAAACCCGCACCCAAAATGCTATAAGCTAACACCAAAAGCTCTTTGGCTAACCTTAGAAATTCATTCATAATTTTACCTTTAGGCACGTAAACTATAAAGCACAAACGTCTCACGAAAGACCAGGATATTACCGTCGCCTGTCAGTAAAACCAACTGCCGCTGTATGATTATAAATGAATTCGGTCTCTTCGGAAAATGAGATTGTCAGTACACCATCTTGACTACACCCTCATCTTCACTCCAAGGCCATCATTACAACAACCCTATCACTACACACAAACATTCACCATTATTTATCTCATTCTGTTTCGACTGCAAGCTGCATTACCCTCTCCACTACAGGCAATTCCGTCCAAACTTACACCCCATACCGTAATCTGTCATCTTCATTACATTGGTGTTTCATATTCACTACATTGATTCACCACGTAGGATATCATATCTGCGACGTATCAAACATTATAAACTGCAAACATTGTCGAGTTATGTCGCTTCGAAGTGGGTGGTAGACATAAGACAATGAGAGCCTCTTGATTATTGAGTGGAGGGAGCTGGTTCTGGCAGGTGAACCCTGTGGGAAGAGATTTTTGCGAGAGACCTTGGGAATGTGGTGGTGATGATGATAAAGGAGAATTACAAAGTAAATTAGAAGGGAAATAGGTTGTGAGTGTGAGCCACGGTGTTCCACTGGTTATCGTTCGACATGTATAACATATTTACCTTTTTTTTTTTTGAGAGGGAAAGGGATATATTTTTGTTACTGTTGCTTTTTTTTCGGTTGGTTATTTTGCTCATGTATCTTTCTCATGCGTCTTCAAAACTTTTTTGTAAAGTTTTAACATAATTTGTAACCTTATCTTTAGGATTTCGCGACTCATCCAGGTTTCCTTCTTATATTCTCTCTGAAGGTTTTGATAGGTTGACACAATGACCGTGGAATCGACTGCTTCACCTGTTGATGATGACGACATCACGTGAACAACTTACTTGCAGGCAGGACCCGTGGCCCTCGCCGACATAAACAGACAGACAGACAGACACAGACACACACACACACACACATACACACACACACATACACACACACACACGTACACACACACTAGAACACTTTTTTCCCTAATAATGATAGCTGAGACTGCACGGGCAACTGAAGCCGTAATCAAGGCTGTCCCATTAACGCTATATGTATCTATATACCCTAGCCTGAGCCAGGTGCCCCATTTTATCGACCAGTCCCTAGGGGTGGATGAACAACTGAGTTGACTGTCGACCGTCAGCCACAACCAGAATTCGAACCTATGCTCTCGACCCTGGGTCTAGGCCCGTGAATGCGTCACGGTCAGGAACGCTGACCGCTACTACACCACGGAGGTCCCTGTTGTGTCTGTTTTACTGATTCTGTGAAGGAGATTGACTCAACTAGGCTGTGATTTTCCCGAGGAGAGAGAAGGTTAAATGATACATTTTCTTTATAAATATTATTCCTATCTTGAGTATATAGAGGGGGAGACTATGTTGAAAATGGCACGCTTCCCCGGATCCATCGTTCGTTTGTCAAAAAATCCCTATATCAGATCACGATCTCTATACAAGGTGCACCTTCGTCACTCACTGTGACGGTGAGATGCACCTCCGTCCGTCACTCACTGTGATGGTGAGGCTTCCAGACGTCGCGGCTGTTATTTCTGGCCCAAGGAAAGGCTGGTCTGCGTTCATGTTTCTCTGTTTGATTTACCTGGACATGGCGGCTTAGCGGCTCCCTGAGGAAATTTACATGTCTCCACCAGCCAGGGAGCCTTATGCCAAGAGCTCCAGTCGGTATATATGGGAAGCAGAGTCTTCCAGCGAACGGTATACCAAGTACAAACAGGATTGCTCTGTTTAACGGTATATAACGAACAAACAGGCTTACTCGAGTGAACGGTATATCACATACAAACTGGAGTGCCAGGTTTGCAGTCATATGTTTTAATACGACATGACCTTTGTTGCTGGATCACCAGAAATATTTTGTTGACGTGTGTTGCAAGTGTTGCGGGGCAGGATGGCGTGGGTTGTCCTGCCACATGAGAACTGAGGATAAAGAAGAAACTGTTGACGATACAGTGGTTAAGGAAGGCTGGGACCCGTCCATCCCAGGTGCCCCTCCGTCACCTACACCGAAACTGGTGTACATACTGACTCGGTCTCCACCTGACGACTACTCTCTAGGTACTGAGAAAATAATGGACGTCCCTGGCTGATGCTACAGCTGCTTCCCATAACTTTTGTGTAAAAACTAGCCACACGAGGATTAACCTCTAAAAGACTTTTTCTCTTCTCATGCAGCGAAACTGTGGTGTTTTTTTTCTGGTCTTTAGTCTCCCTCTTCCTTCCAATAACCTCTCCACCTTTAAGTCCTGGATCTCCAAACACCTCAGAAGTTAATTCTACCTGCTCTATTTTCTTTTTGATACTGTTATCTTATCTTTCAACTGACGTAACCATGACTGGGACATGCTTTTGCCCGTGCCATGTCGTCCATCGTGAGCAGATAAAGTGCAAAATATTCCAATGAGATAATGAAATGTCAAGGAAGACGAAATGACGTAAAGCCATATTCACCTTTTATGTCAGACTTCGTGTTTCCAAAAAATTTCGAGACGTATTGAAAAACGCAAATATATTTTTAGCCCAACATGACTAGATGCAGGTGACTGGATGTAAAAATATGACTATCTTTCCTGATTATTGGCTGTAGGGATGGTTTGTGGGGAGCCGAGGGATTGGGGAGTGGTTTGTTGAAAGGTTATGGGGAGGAATAGGCGGATGGAAGCTCTCGAGGGTGTGAAGTGGTCCACTTGTGTCCAACATCGCTGCCATGTAAGCAAAACTTCATAACAATATAAACATTCGTTTTAAGATTTATTTGTAATTTGTTGTTGAATTCAGATTGTGAAGGTACATGAGTCTGTCACAGAGCAGTCCACTTGAAGCTCTGAGTATACAGTAAAAAGAAAATCAAATACACAGATTCATAACACAGTATCATTTCCCTCCACCTGTGACATGATACAGCCAGAACAACTCCTGTACCTGCAGTACAGTATATTACAACACTGGTGAGGGATGTTCCCACCATCACTGACATACATCCAATCACAGGAATGGCGGGAGGGAAGCAACAGACACTTTAAGCTGACACAAAACTGAATTCTGATAGAAAGTCTTTCAAGCCAGCTGACGTTGTTGGCCATCGCTGAAGCTAAACATTATGACTTAAAGAACACCGACCGTTCCATAGGGTTGTGACCAACCACCCTCCTCCCTTCCTCTCTCGCCGTCCGTGTGGCACTGACCAAGGTAATCATCAAGCCTTCCCTGTGTTGCCCCTGGCGACATCTGGTGTTGTCGAGGAGGATCCTCAACAGACAGACAGACACAGTGCCTCTTGCTACACCAGTAACACCCACCCACACGGGTCGACGTCTATGACGTATGTCACCATATAACGTATTGCTGTTTGCATTGTCTCTGTTACTAATCTACAGTTATGGTTTCCTCGTCTCTCCTCTTCATTTCCCTGTTCTTGTAATAGTTTTCCCCACCTTCCTTGTTCTTTTCCTTTCTGTTTCATTCCCTCTCCCCACTGCCTTTCCCTTCTCTCTCTCTCTGCCATCTCATTTATCTCTCTCCATTCATTACCCTCTCTTGTTGAGTAGCACTTTCCAGGATTATGAACGAGGACCTTTCGGAATGCGTTATAAGCACGTACTTTACCCTTCTTAAATGGAGACTTCCCGTCACCTGTTGCTGCTGTAACACTGTTTTGGAATGCAAGACGTAACTGAACGATATACTACAACTGAGGAAGAGTCGTAGTCCAAATGACATCATAATCTAGTTGAGTTTAGTGGAACAGCGGAATCCCGTCTGACGTTTTCCACTGAATTGTTTATTGAGCATGATACATATACTATACTTACATTATGCATACCGGCATTATGCTAGCATTATGCATACTGGCATTATACTTCTATTATGCATCATACGGGGCTGCACTGGCTTGGGAAAGCTGTTGTAAATTAATTCCAGCACCAAACACAAGTGTGACCAATGATGATGGCATGTTGGGAAGAGGTGGTGGTAGTGTTGGAAGGGTGTGGTGGAAGTCCTGGGAGGGAGTGGTGGTAGTGTTGGGACTCATGACCTGTGTCCCACATGACTAGCATCATACAGATACCCAAATGGTTACAAGACAGTGTACATGATTACAACCATCACTTCACAAGAACGACCCGATGTAATCACGTACAGTCTTGGATAATGACCATACAGTATCGTTTTAGAATCTTTCCAGTATCATTGTCAATGATAACCTTAGCAAGTTCTAATATCTATCGTGTTTTATTACCACCACCAGTATCACTGATAACATATGACTGAAAATTATTTTCATAGTATCAGTAACGACTTAAAACACTGCATAACAACTATTTTTCTTGCAAATTTTGTACTTTAATTATGTTTTACAGATGTTGGCTTAATGACCTAAAATGGCCGTAGACTGTTGATTGGTCATCAAATCATTACACACGTTAGATGACCATAATTACAAAACAATGCACATAACCTTGTGTTAACTGCACCGTACATCCTTGTGTCACCTGCACAGTTTTAGTTAAAATCTTATAAAGGATTTATATTTCATTTCCCCCAGATTTATATTCTGTTAATGTTTCCGTTTGTTTATCTTGTTTTCTTGAATCTCTATATCTGTCTTCCTTTTTCTTATCATTCTTTATGATTTTCCTTGTTTTTCTTTCATGTTTCTCTTTTTCTTTACGCCGGTCTTTCTATACCTTCCAAACCGTGACCAAAGACGCAGGAATGTTGTTCTAATGTTACCGAGCTTAAAGATATTACTTAATTAGGTAAAGAGCCCAAAGGGTACGGCGCAATTGATATAATCAGGGGACAGTTCTTGGAGTGGCCTGCTGGGTGGGATTGGTGGCGGTAGCGGTGTTGGAGATGGTTGTGTTGGAGTGGCCTACCTGGTGGTGATGGTGGTGGCGGAGTAGCCTAACTGGGGTGGTATAACGCTACTCATAGTGTGATCTTGCTTTCCTTTGATGCTGGTGACTTAAAACCGAGTAAGCGGTCCTCACAAGGGGTAGAAAAGGCAAACATACTCTTGAATTTCTCAGCTAGGCTTTCGTATATAAGGAAATCATCGTCACGCTTTACAGTTCACTGGTGCGTCTCCATCTTGAATGTTGTGATTCGTTTTGGTCACCCTACATGAAAACAGACATAGACAGAATAGAGAGAGTAATGTGTCAAGCTTCCAGGATAATTCTCAGACTGAGAAACAAATATTAAAGATATAAATATCATAGAATCTTCCATTAATAAGTTCAAACCCATGATAATCTCGACTTCAATCTGAGCATGTAGTTTAGGTCCCTTCATAATCAAGGAAATCGTCAACATGCACCAAGTTTTATGTGAAAATTGGAAAAAAAAAGGGAACAAACCCTCCAAATACTAAGAACTTCAATTGACGACGCTTCCTTGACTAAGACTGTCGTTTCCCAGTGGATATAACATTTCCAAGATGGCAGAGAATCCATCGAAGACGAAACACGTTCAGTCGAACTCCGACAGCACGTAAAGATGAAACGGTCGCTGAAGCGTGGGGAAAAAGTTCAACCTGATCGACGATTAACCGTCCGTGAAATTGCTGATGAACTGGAAATCTATTTTGGATCATGCCAGGCAGTTTTGACCACAGACAGACCTTGGTACATGCGTCCAGTGTCTGCAAAATTTGTTCCAAGATTGTTGACTGATGACCAGAAGGCTCACAGTCGAGGTGTGTGAAGACCTGGGGGAAAAGAATGAAAATCAACCCTAATTTCATAATTTTCTTTATTACTGGTGATGAGACGCGATTGTGACCCCTGAACGAAGAATCTCCAGTCGCCTCGTCATAAAAAGGCACGATAGTATCGGTCAAATGTGAGAGCAATGTTGGCTTGTTTTTTTTTGATGTTTAAGTTATCGTTCATTATGAATTCGCTTTGAGTGGTCAGGAAGTAAACCAAGCGTTGTATAAAGAGGTTCTGATTCGACTGAGGTATAGACTTGCCACAAACCGCCACCAGCTGTTTGAAAATGGTCGATAGTTTCTGCATCATCGCAACGCTCCTCCACACACTGCTGTCTCTATCCAAGAATTTTTGGTTAAAAGAAAGAAAATAAAACGTTAGTTTACCACACCCACCTTATTCACCTGACTTGGCCCATGTTATACTTGCCCATAATGATGTGTAAGTGGAACTCGATCAGTTCACGCTTGAAAACTTATGAAGGTGCTTCAAAAGTGACGAGAGGTTAGGACACTTACCTATCATCAGCGGCAGATTACTTTGAATGCTCTGCTTAGCGGAATGTATGTACACTGTTCTTTGATATAAAGGCTAGTCTTAGTACTTTCTGATCACACCTCTTATATATATATATATATATATATATATATATATATATATATATATATATATATATATTATCTCTG
>JAYMFT010275155.1:0-10569 GCA_038088735.1 Panulirus argus
CAGCTTCGACCGGGTTGCTCTTCAATACCGTTTTGTGTACACAAGTAGCGTGTGCAGGGATCTCTTGGGTCTACCCATGTCTCTCCAACGGGATGGTGAAGACCTTGCTGGTCTACGCAGCCCCTGCAAGTTTTGGTTCATGACTGACGAGGCTCAACTTTGAGCAATAACGTAGGAAATTTACTTTGATAATCACGGTATTTATTACATTAAGGGTACTACACACGGGCCCAAATATCCACATATCTTACACCTGTTCCAATTGGAACTCCCCCAAAGGGGTGGCTACGATAATAGGCCTTTTCCTAACTGGGTTGGTTTTCACCCTCTTCGCCTTAAGACACGTAATTAACAGAACTTTTTAAGCTTACCATTTTTCTCAAGCATTGTAATTAACAGACTTTTTAAGCTTGCTCTTTATCAAGCTTTCCCATTTTCTCTGAACACTTTCCCGTACCATGTGTATTCACTATTGCTAAATCACTGCTTTTGTGATTAACATTCTTCTACCCATTTAGACATGCCTGATCATTATTTCAGTAGCAAATATACTACCAGACTATAGCAGCTAGGGTGCCACAAGACCATTATCTGCATTTTTGAGTTAACTAACTACAGTTTGTGCAAGGAAATATTTTTTTAGTAGGTTTAAAACTAATCTAAAAACCTATAACATTCTTTTCCTTTCTTTACCCTGCAAAGAATGCTCTTATCTTTACTAGTTCGTTTCAAGCGTACGATTGAATTTGTTCAACAGTCAACAATTTGTAAGCATCTTTCGACAAAAATGCTCTATACTGCATTCCATTTTTTTTTTCCTGTACAACACCATCTGAACTTCCTTCAGTCTCAATATGAAGAGATTCACAACTTTTTTGTCTCATCCTTAACATGGTTTCAGTCCAAGCACCATGCACGAGGTAACGCAAGAAATTCCTTATTTTTCATCAGGGTCATTTAATGGAAGGAAATAAATGCTTGTTGGCAGAAACAGGAAGGAAGGTTTCAACATAAGGAGCTTGCAGTATTAAAGTTTCTCGAACATGCAAGCATTTTAAGCCATTTGGTTTTAAGATCAAATTTATAAATTTGATTTTTAAAAATTTAATCCGAATTCAAAAACGGAAAATTCTTTTTTGAACAAACTATACTCTTAAAATGAAAGTTTTCTAACCAGGATCTATTTTTTGCAGTTTACCACAGCAAGTTTCAGAAAAGATTTCCTCAAGGTTTGACTAAAATTTTTATTATACCCATTAAAGTAGTATTGCTTTAGATATTAGCGTCACATGTTAAACTGTCTATTACTCCCAGAATCATCAAGTGGCCACAATTGTCAGCCTTGAATTCGAATATGCTTAGATCTGAAAGTTTTGTATGAAGATTACTTCAACAGTAATCAATAAGCAATACAACGCTGCAGCAAACAGACAACTTAGCATTGATGGATATCCTTACCAAATTTAGGCACCAATAAGAGTTTTCAAGAAATTTCCTAACGATCCGTCATAAAATGAGAACCTCGAAACTAGCCATCAAGAATCACACGGGAAGTAAAGTTTACCCATGTTTATACTCACGTGCAGTGCCAGGTCTTACAGCAGTCTTCCTCCACAGTTCTGCATCCTGCATGTGGTCGAGGGCCAAGGGGCGGACAGAATCGACCAGGAAGCTGTTCAATACCATCTCGAGTACACAAGTAGCGTACGCAGGGATCGCGTGGGTCTACCCAAGTGTCTCCAACTGGATGATGGGCTCCCTGCTGGTCTACACAACCCCTGCAAGTTTAGATTAAATCTGTTCAGTTTGAGATATGAAAGTTTGGTTTAATGTTCATGCAGTATTTGGAGGGATGTAGCATCTTTATGAACTTAAAACTTTAAATGGAAGTCTTATTACGAATCATTACGGTCTTTATGGATAGAATCTTCCATACAAGTTTTTAAGTAATAAGCCGACACAATATTACGTTCCAACTCTTACTAAATTCACAATTTAGTGCTCTGCTTACGTAAATTGAAAATCGAATCATACCGAATTTACGAGTGTTACCTTTGCCGGTAATTCACACCAGTTGGGATACTTTCCAAAATTTCAGTTAATTTTTTTTAAGTCTATTTTGTGAAAACCCGATATGAAAAAATTTACTTAGAATTACCAGAAATTAACGTGTTGGGCAATATGGAATCTATCTTTCGTAGAGAGGTACTGTAGATTTGAAGATAAAGCCAGAATATGTACGATGCATCAAACTGAAAAACCCACACTAAATTTATCGATAGATTATATTCTATATTATCATGCACAAAGTCAAGCAGAACAAGGGTTAGTTGCATAAAGAACTTTCCCAGTTTATAGAAAAAGTACCTGTACTGAAGTGCATAGATTTGTGTAAACTGATTCGTCAAAGGATTTCGACAACACGACTTTCAAACGCTATTACACTCACGTGCAATGCCAGGTCTGGCAGCAGTCTTCTTGGACAGTCCTACAGCCAGCATGAGGTCGAGGGCCGACAGGTGGACAGTTTCGACCAGGTTGCTCTTCAATACCATCTCGAGTACACAAGTAGCGTACGCAGGGATCGCGTGGGTCTACCCAAGTGTCTCCAACTGGATGATGGACTCCTTGTTGGTCCACACAACCTCTGAAATTTTAGATTATTTTTTGTTCAGGAGTTCGAGAAAATAGTTTATGAAATTTTCTAGAAGTACATCTTCAAAGGAATCGTTTTATGCTGAAGGCTTCAATCACGGACAAAAGAATCGAGAAAGGTGAAAAAAGTATTTACGAATTTGAGAATGTTAAAGACTTTAAATGAGTCAGGTCATAGATATTGAGAGAAGAGAAGGTAGAGAGTTCCAAAGCTTCTACACGTTTAGGGAAACAAGCACTTAAAATGGCACGCTCCAGGGTTGCCGATGCCCGCAATAATCATGTGACGCAGCAGCTAGTAGATTATTCTGTGGTGTAGCCATGTTATGGTAACTATCCTACAGCAAAATTTAGTTTTTTTATTCCGTGGTGTAGCCATGTTATGGCTTAAAAGTTGTTTTAAGTAAAAAAAAAATCCACCCAACGTGGTAAACTTTGCAGTCTTGCACAAAGAAATTGTATGGCATTTTAGAGTAGTTTTACAAAATGCAATTTTATCAAGAACTTTTTTGATTACCGGATGAATTATTGTAATGATGGGTAGGAAGTTTCGACAAGACGTACAAAATCAACACATCTTCCCTGAAAGTGACCCAAGAAATTTAACAAGACTATTAGACGGATGTAGAAAAGTTATTAAAGCTAGTGTTAAGCACGTGATAACAGCTAATACTTGTGTTAAGCAAAGAAAAGTTTAAATTCTTATTTTAGTATTAGACAAAATGTACGAGGTATCAAGTGACGATGGTAGCAAATACCATACTCAGACAGCTTAGTAAATTAGTTTAGATTATTTTTTTCCATACCAAAAAAAATGAGTGGGGCGATTGTGTCCTACAAAGCAAAACTAAACATTTAGTGGAAATTTTACCCCCATTCACCTCAAAAGTAGATTTATAAAGACTGCAAGGATTTTCCAGAAATTCGATTTTCCCAAACATCCCATTAGGACCCTTAAACATTGTACAACACTCACGTGCAATGCCAGGTCTGGCAGCAGTCTTCTTGGACAGTCCTGCAGCCAGCATGAGGTCGAGGGCCAAGAGGTGGACAGAACCGTCCAGGAAGCTTTTCAATACCTTCTTGAGTACACAAGTAACTGATGCATGGATCCCTGGGGTCTACCCAGGTCTCTCCAACAGCGTGGTGGCCTCCTTGATCGTCGATGCAACCACTGGAAGGTTGGAAGATTTTAAAACAGTTTATTCCAAATTATAGAACTCTTACCGTAACTATTTTAAGGTTCATTTCCATTCAAGGTAAGCTAAAAACTTACCCAAAAATTGAAATTTTTATTCTATCGTGTAATATACTTCCAAATTGTACCAGATATTTATATTTTGAAAATTTTTTCATCTATTGCCGATGTCAGATTTTTAATAGTGCCAATTATGATTTCTGTTACCACCACAGCACTTTAGTAATTAGTTTGGTTATAATATGCAAGTTTGCTTTGCAAAATTATTTCTTAAAAATACCAGTAATTATATGGAAACCTAAGGTACCACAATCAACTTTTAAATCTATTTTTGTCTCAATAGCAAACCGAAAAAAGTTTTTTTTGCTTTATATTGTAAACCAATTTTGTCACCTAGTAATCCGATGCAATATTCCAATAATCTATAGTAATTTTTTTTTTTTGAGACTTCCATTAGTATATCCCAAGCACAGCAAGTATTGCACGTCAAATATTCAAAGTGTAAATCAGATTCGCCCATCTTATGGCGGATTGAATTTCTTCCGTTTGAGAGAAGAATGCGTATTATACGCAAAGTTACACTGCTGTGGTAACATTTCATGGACGAATACAAGAAACTTTCCCGTAAAGATTTACAAGGCTCGGGATCTTTAGCAGAAAAATACTAACAATCATATTGGGCATATTCGAAATATACATACATTTCTTTCTATTAACTTTAGAGGTAAAGTTGCATTCTATACTCACGTGCAGTGCCAGATGTCGCAACAATCCTCTTCTACTTTCTTGCATCCAACATGAGGTCGAGGGCCGACAGGTGGACAGAATCGAGCAGGCTGCTCTTCAATGCCATTTTCTGTACACAAGTAGCGTGTGCAGGGATCTCTTGGGTGAACCCACGTCTCTCCAACAGGATGGTGATGACCTTGCTGGTCAACGCAGCCCCTGCAGGATTATAGACGATTAAACAGCAGTTTTCAACTGTCAAAGGCGGTAGTCGAGTTGTGTTAGAAAATTAATTTTGCTCCCAAACTTTGGGAACTTGCCATCTATAAAGTCTTTTGTTAAGAGAAACTCGAGTTCTTGGCAATATTATTGTGCAAGATTTCATTGATTTTTTTAAGAAAACTGGTATAACCTTGTTTAACAAATTTAAAACAGATTGGTATTTTCTCTACAGTAATTCAGAGTTTTAAAAAATGAACTTTCATTTCCACGACTGATTTTAGATATGGGTAATACAACACTAGTTCAAGTCTTGTTAAGATTCATAGATACTGAACACTCACACCAAAAATTCGATATCCATTTTCTGGGCGATACAATACGAAATAAAATGGACGAACAATTTAATGAGTGATGCTAGGCCTGCTTTCATCGGTGGGAATTACCAGTTAGTGCAGTTATTCTTTTCTGGCGTTTGAATTGAGTGAATCGCTGTGCATCATCGACAGGAGAATTATATGATAATGGTTAAAACTACTGCTGAACATAGCATGCAGCCATGCACTGCCAGACGACATCTGGGTAATGATTACAGCACATGATGGGGTAAGAAAAACGTTATAGATTTTGTTCTAGCTGTGGTTGGTAAATAGTGCAATATTGAAACTTTATACCAAAAATGGGCTACTGTCAACATTGTTTCGTAATAACAAAGGTTCTGTTTACTAGGGAATTTAAATATTACTACGAAATATGCCTATATTGGAACCGAATCATTGTTAAAACCGATTGCAATGTACTGTAATACTGCTTAAGTATATGCAATACCCTCGAGACTGATTGGGAGAAACAAGGCAGCCGATATGAACAGCTCGGCTAGGGGGAGTGGTCGGTCAGTCGTCTATACGAGCTGTCGACCACGCCGACGAAGCTATAGGTTTTGTATTACCATTGCGTCTGATCTCATTTTGTTTAAAAGTGAATTTTGTAGTGCAGTTGTCTTTATGTGATGCATTTCACAGTCAAGACGTACCAACCATACCGAGTTGGTCCACATCTGTAACGTGTGTTCATTTCCAAATACATTGGACCTTTGGGGAGGAGGAGATACTTTTTGGCGAGTGTACTTATAGGTCTACTGTCAATGCACGGTAGCTGGTGAGAGTGTACCTATAGATCTACTGTCAGTGCAAGGTAGTTAGCAAGTCTAAATAACGAGACTTGCCCTCTTCAAACTTTGATTAAATGGCAGTGCTACATGGCAAGTATCCAACGAATTTATTCTGATCGAGCATTATTTAAGAGTTGATCCCGACGTGCACCTAAAGTCAATTATCCACAGTGATCGCAATTAGGCTTAACAGATGTGCGAAAATTTTCACCAACCGCTACCATTTGTCAATTGTTTCATACTCACGTGCAGTGCCAGATGTCGCAACAATTCTCCTCTACTTTCTTGCAGCCAGCATGTGGTCGAGGGCCGACAGGTGGACAGCTTCGACCAGGTTGCTCTTCAATGCCATCTTCTGTACACAAGTAGCGTGTGCAGGGATTTCTTGGGTGAACCCACGTCTCTCCAACAGGATGGTGATGTCCTTGCTGGTCCACACAGCCCCTGAAATTCGGGAGACTAGGGTTATGGGCTGGATTAAATTAAAGATTGATTAGGAGCGAACCAACTTGTTTGGTAGTAACATAGCTCATGCATTCTTGAATTAGTTTAAGATACTGGACAATATTTAAGGTACTCTAATATTGAACAAGATTAGTAGTTTCAATGTCAAGAAATCTTTCACTAGCTTTTGAAAACTGAACAAAGTATACATTCGTAGTATTGAGAGACCATATTGTTCGACGTTAGCAGACTTCAAATTTTTAGTTAAAAATTTGATTGACAATTTAAATCCTCCAATATCATGTGGATTAGATTACTTTCAAATTTTCTCCATTAAGATTATTTTTTTGCAGGCTATGTAGGAGAGAATGAAATACCTACAGTTAATGTTTAATGGAAGGTGTCAATCTTAGCGTGTTAACTACTTAGACGTTTGTCAAACATTCTCTGTAGGTTAGATAAACATGTTATAGTTAACACTGCCATAATATACAAGGATCTCAAATAACTTCACACTGGTACATGTACCAAAGCAAAGTTTTGAGAACATACAGTAATTTATGTTAAGATTTTAAAGTTAAAGCATTCGAGATATGTAATCACTGAAAAACTACCGATTACCATCGAGCAGAAAATCTACCAAATAGTCTTTGGAGTCATTAGGTAGCAAGTATACATTGCAGAGGTCCGAGTGGATTCCTAGTAAATGTTATATATTTACCCTTCGTTCTGTAGCTGCAATCAATACTTACGTGCAGTGCCAGATCTGGCAACAGTCCTCTTCTACTTTATGACATCCAACATGTGGTCGAGGGCCGACGGGTGGACAGTATCGACCAGGTTGCTCTTCAATGCCATCTTCTGTACACAAGTAGCGTGTGCAGGGATCTCTTGGGTCTACCCACGTCTCTCCAAGTGGATGGTGAAGACCTTGCTGGTCCACACAACCCCTGCAAGTTTCCAGGATCAGAATTATTTGCCAGACTCGGGGTTTACATGGCGGGGCAAGAAAATTTTTTCCACAGAAGTTTAGACGAGAATAATAGGAAAGCAACAAATTTCAAAATTCTGCAAAGTTGATCGACTGAATGGAAGATTGGAATTTTAAAACATTTATTCCTACAAATCTTTATGAAGAGGTTGCTACAATGTCAAAATAAAGAAACCATGTCAGCGTAACTGTTGTGGTCTGAATGCACCGTTTTAATGCTTTTACCTTCCGTGGATTTTGAAAACGAATTATCCTCAATCTTTGATAAATAACCAGTCTACATAATTTTACAAGCTTTAGTTTATAAAAGAGTCAAATCAATTTAAGATTAAAATTTTTATACTCAATCCATCTCCGACCGAGCGTTTATGAAAAACATGTGGAAGCACATGTAGCGTGTTTCTTTCCCACTATCAAGAACGTAAGAAGCAGAGATACTGCAAGAGGTCTATTGGCCCATGTTAGGCAGTCTGTCTATATAATCAACCGAGCGATTCCACAAACACATCCAACCTTCGTTTAAAGCTAGCTAAAGACCTAGCCTCCTGTACTGTACCTGACAAGTTATTCCATAAATCTACTACCCAATTCCCGAAGCAATATTTACCCACATCCGACCCGAATCTAATTTTCTAATTCAAATCAATTATTTCTTGCTCTGTTGGCGCCATTCCAAGAATATTATTCTTGCTCTGATGGCGCCATTCCAAGAATTTTATTCATGTTACCTTCATTAATGCATTTAACTCTTAAAACTTCAATTATATTCCCTCTAGCTCTCCTCTGGTGTAAATTCAGACTTTTTAACCTTTCTTCGAAGTGAGGTTTCCAATTCCTGGGATTACTTGTCATTTTTCTTTATTCTAAACAATCTATATCTATTGTATAGTATGGAGCTCGTTATCCAAATGTGGTCTCACCAACGGAAGATAAAGTTGCAATAATACAGTTTTATTGCAGAGTTCTATTAATGAACCCAAACATTTTATTAGCCTTATTACGCACTTCAATACATTTTTGCCGCTGCTCAAGATCTTTGCTCACCAATACTCTTAAATCTTTTTCGCACCGTTTTATCAATAGCAATATTGCCTTTTTTGTAATTAGTGTTCCTGTCTAATTACATAAAGCGTTTTGCATATATCTATCCAATTCCATTTTCCATGTACCCGCCGACTGATTATATCTCTTGCTATATGGATGTTTTGACTTATTTGCTGGAGTCCTGCCCATTCATTATTAAGTTTGAAACCAGATAAAACCAAAAATTTTTCTATTTAAAGGAAGTAACGAAATTCAGATTCATATGCAAGTTTTTAACTAAAATATATCCAAACTAAACCTAGTTATTAGTTTTAATCAATACTCACGTGCAGTGCCAGGTCTGGCAACAGTCCTCTTCTACTTTATGACATCCAACATGAGGTCGAGGGCCGACAGGTGGACAGAATCGACCAGGCTGCTCTTCAATGCCATTTTCTGTACACAAGTAGCGTGTGCAGGGATCTCTTGGGTCTACCCACGTTTCTCCAACGGGATGGTGAACTCCTTGCTGATCAACGCAGCCCCTGCAAAGATTATAGACTATTAAACGAAGTAATTTCAATTGCCATACGCATTAGTAGAACTCCAGAAATTCAAATTTACTTCTAAACTTCAGAAACCTGTTATGGAGAGAATGCACTATGTTTAAAATGTCTTAATCAAAAGATACATGAATATTGTATCTAGAGAGATTCACTGTCAATGCATAGTGACTAGAAATTCGAAATGAACTTTGCATCTTCATTAAATCAAGTGGCAATACTACACAGCGCTACTGTATTACTCGTTAAAACAATTTAGATTAATTTGTTATCATCGACTATCAATTAATGGTGGATCCTGACAGCATGCACCAAATAACAGGTAGTGAATATCTTATGAAATTTCATAATAGACCAACCACAATATTTAGTCATGTACAAAGTTCCACAATGAAACAAATTTGTGGCTTGGGATTTGTCAAAGCTTTTCAAGTAATTTATCGGAGATTGCAATTAGGCATAATCGATATGCAAAAATTTCCAATTTTATCATTTGAGAATTATTTTATACTCACGTGCAGTGCCAGATGTCGCAACAATCCTCCTCTACTTTCTTGCATCCAACATGAGGTCGAGGGCCGACAGGTGGACAGAATCGAGCAGGCTGTTCTTCAATGCCGTCTTCTGTACACAAGTAGCGCGTGCAGGGATCTCTTGGGTGAACCCAAGTCTCTCCAACGGGATGGTGATGTCCTTGCTGATCCACACAGCCCCTGAAATAAAGGGCAAAGAGGCAAATTGTAACCAGTATCAAAAATCTGTACAGGATTTGTTACGAATGCATGACAGTTTTTTAAAGTGCTGCAAAGTTGGACTTTAAAATGGAATATAATTTGGCCATTTCGGCGTAAAGAAAAAAAAGAACTATGTATTGGATGTTTTTATCCAATCTTAAAAGTCTGGGGAGAGGAATTCCTAATGCACGTTTGTAATACGCGACCATATGCCATGACCGTTGCAGACTAGGCAACGGACGTCCCTACTCTTATTTTCTGTTACTGGTTTCGACACTAATTTGTTCACAACCTCAGTGGAGATCGGGTTTAAGGTTTTGTATAAGGAAACTTGTAAGATTACGTAATAAAGAATATTTAGGACGTTCTTTGTAGGATACCTAGATCTCAATGTGGTATTTAAGCAGTTAGAATTGTTCAAAACCTCTAGGTTTATGTCACTTTTTCCTTCTATATAGTACAAGATAAAAATAAACTTCATTTTAACATTGGCCGCAAAGTCTTAAAAGTTGAGATTGAAGTAAATATTAAACAGGAATTTACATTCACAAGACTTTCCCCAAGACTAGGCTTTTGGAAACATTTTAAACTACTTACTGGCATCGAACAGGAGACACAGACTACCAGATGAGAGTTATTAGCCAGAAATAACAAGTTTCGTCAGTTTGTTTTAACCAAATTTAAAATAAGTTTGGTCTGCATTTGCAGGAAATACTTACGTGCAGTGCCAGGTCTGGCAACAGTCCTCCTCTACTTTCTTACAGCCAGCATGTGGTCGAGGGCCGACAGGTGGACAGTATCGACCAGGTTGCTCTTCAATGCCATCTTCTGTACACAAGTAGCGC
>JAYMFT010275166.1:0-10569 GCA_038088735.1 Panulirus argus
CTGCCTCCCCCTTTTCTTCATCACTAGTGGTGTCCCTTAAGGGTCTGTCCTGTCCCCTACACTTTTTCTCCTTTTTTTTCAATGCTTTCCTCTCCTCCAAAAATAATCCAATGCACTTATACAATGACGATTCAACACTGCATTCATCTGCATCCTTCAATTCTGCTCCCTCTTCTCTAACTCAATTTGCATCTTGCCTTGACACAGCTTCCACAATAACCTCAAGACTTGGACAGTATATCTCAGAGGGGTACACAAAATCTTGTTAAGTTTAATGCCTCCAAGACACAATTTCTACCCATCTCTCTATCAATAATGTCTCAAAACTCTCGTCTCTCCTTTGACAGTTCTGTAATTCCACCTCTTGACTCAAAGAACATACTTGGTATTACTGTAACATCCACTCTTTCTTGGAAACCACACATTATGAGAATAGCTAAGTCTGCCTCTAAGAGACTGGGTGTCCTGTATAGATGTCGAAACTTCTCTTCTGAACAGTTGCTCCATTTATAAAAGGGATTGATTCATCCTTGTATGGAGTACTGCTCTCACATTTGGGGTAGTTCAAGCTCTGTTTCCTTACTTAACAGAGTAGAGTCAAAAGCAATCCCACTTATAAACTGTCCCAGGCCAACTTCCAAACTTGATCCCCTTGCCCCATGCTGTAATGTTGGTGCACTTTCCCTCTTCTATAGATATTACTTTGGTTTTTGCTCCCGAGAGCTGGCTGCATGTATGCCCCACCACTAACTAGACCACGCAATACTTGGGAAGCTGCTGTGTCACATGATAATAGTGTGGCCATTGGCAATTCAAGAGTGAGCCATTTTGATACCTGCTTCTTTCCCTACACGTCGAAGCTTTGGAACTCTCTACCTTCTCTATGTCTTTCCCAGTAAGTATGACCTGGCACATTTCAAAGGACAGGTCTTTCACTTTCTGAAAAATTTGTAAATACTTTCCCTTGTCTTTTCTCTTTCCATTTCATAATCCTCTATATTTCAATTAAGGCCCGGCCTTGATCTGGACTTTCGTCTGCGACTGGAAATTCAACATAAATAAAAACTACTAGCTAAAGCTCCTACCTAATGTTCATACCTACTACTTCTATCTAAAGCTCCTGCCATAATATTCCTACTGACTACTATCAATTGCTCCTACCATTTTGCCAAATGGCTGGGTTAATGCATAATGCTTACCGCTGGAAAATCTAGAGTTACGAAGAATGAGCTGGGAGAGTTAAGAGTTGACAAATGTTGTGTGAGACAAAGTGAGACAGCATATTTGTGGACAGAATGCCAGTAGGCCACGCATGGGTGAGGCAGAAAGAAAAAACAGCTACCTCTTTTCGCCTCCCTCCCTCATTTTGCTCCTTCATATCAGGCTTCCTCTCCTGCCGATCTATCTCAGTGGTTGTTGATGGATCACCCTCCTCCCTTTTCTCCACCAGCAGCAATCTATCTCAATGGTTGTTGATGGATCACCCTCCTCCCTTTTCTCCATCAGCAGCAATGTCCCTCAAGGTTCTGTCCTGTCCCCTACACTTTTTCTCATTTTTCAATGATTTTCTTTTTTTCACAATTAATCCAATGCACTCTTATGCTGACGACTTAACACTGCATTCATCCACATCCTTCAATTCTGCTACCTCATCTCTCACTCAAACTACATCTCATCTTGACACAGATTCTTCAATAAACTTAGACTTGGACAGGACCTCTCAGTGGGTTAGTCAAAATCTTGTTAAGTTTAATGCTCCAAGACCAAGTTTCTACCCAATTCTCTATCGAAAACTCCTCACAACTCTGACAGTTTTGTAATTCTCTTGACCCAAAGAATATACTTGGTATTACTTTAACATCCACTCTCTCTTGGAAACAACACATTACAGGAATAGCTAAGGCTACCTCTAAGAAACTGGATGTCCTGTTTTAATGTTGAAACTTCTTTTCTTCTGAACAGTTGCTCCATTTTAACAAAGGATTGATTCGTCCGTGAATGGAGTACTGCTCTCACATCTGGGGTGGTTCCAGCTCTGCATCCTTGCTTGACAAAGTTGAAAGTGGTCTGACTGATAATTGTCCCAGGTTAACTTCCACACCTGACCCTCCTGCCCTATGCTGCAATGTCAGTTCACTTTCCCTCTTCTATAGGTATTACTTTGGCTTTTGCTCCTGAGAGCTGGTTGCTTGTGTGCCCACACCACTAGCCTGACCAAGCAATACTTGGCAAGCTGCAGTGTCTCATGATTACTGTGTGGCCATCGGTAATTCAAGGGTGGGCAGTTTTGACAACTGCTTCTTTCCCTACACATCGAAGCATTGGGATTCTCTACTGTCTCATGTCTTTCCCAATATCCATGACCTGGCACATTTTAAAAAAACATGCCTTTCACTTCCTCCAAAATTCGCAGATACTTGCCCTTGTCTTTTCTTTTTCCATTTCATAATTTTTTCTTATTCTAATTAAGGCCTGGCCTTGATGTGGACTTTTGTCTGTGACTGGAGCCTTCAACATAGGAAAAAAAAAAATCTCAAAAATTAGGCTTGATCATCACTTGTCACTATCCAGTACTGAATAATTCATTTTATCAATCTAACGCAATGGTATATCATGCTACCTTCTCAAACACTGATCTCTCCATACCCATGCTGCGGTAACATACCAATGTTGATTAACCCATGTCACCCGCTTTGAGAGAGCAAATAAGAATTATTGTATCATTCATCAACATCAGGAATAATACAGGAACGGTAAGTCGAGAGGCTGGAACTCAAGTGAAGGGATGCATGTCGTTGGTGATGGGATGCATGATATATTCATGTTCATTCTACCTTATGACTTTCCTACAAAAATTTCTTCAGGCTTATGAGTCCTGCAAAGTTTTTTTCTAGCAGTTTTCTGTCCAGCATATGCTAGAGGGAGTGGAGGGTGGGGAGTGATCCTCTGTTTCGCTATCCTTTTCCTTTACTGTTTTCAAGGGGGATGCCGTTTCTTTTTAACATTAAGGCCAGAACACCTTGCTTGGACTTTAGGTCTGTGTGGTCTGTGTATCTATTTAACATTAAATCCTTAAAATAATTTTCTGATAAAGTTTTTCTATTCTTTAATGTACACTCATGCCAGTTCATAACATATGCTAGAGGGAGTGGAGGGTGGGGAGCAATCCTTTGTTTTGCTATCCTTTTCCTTTACTGTTTTCAAGGGGGATGCCGTTTCTTTTTAACATTAAGGCCAGAACATCTTGCTTGGACTTTAGGTCTGTGTGGTCTGTGTATCTATCTAACATTAAATGCTTAAAATAATTTTCTGATAAAGTTTTTCTATTCTTTAATGTACACTCATGCCAGTTCATAACAATCTATCTTTATCAAAAAAAAAAAAATTAAATAATCTTACCAATGGCATCAAGCTCATCAATGAAGATAATAGCAGGGGCCTTTTCCTTAGCAAGGGCAAAGGCATCACGAACCAGTTTTGCACCATCACCAATAAACATCTGCACCAGCTGTGGTCCAGCCAGCTTCAGGAAGGTGGACTTGGTCTGTGCTGCACATGCTCGAGCCAGAAGAGTCTTTCCAGTTCCTGGGGGTCCATAAAGAAGCACCCCCTTAGGTGGCTGGATACCTGTACAATAGAAACAATATCAGCTTTAGATGACCTTAAAACAGATTATGCATATTTTAGTTCACCTGCAGTAAAACTAAATAATCTAAATCTTTTAATGAAGTCATGTAGCATTAACTGGTAAATCAGCCCAATAAGGATACTGAAATTAAAGTGATACCTATATCCTTCACATACTTGCATCAAAAATCCAAAAATAAATAAATGTATCGTGAATGAATACAAGTTGCCCCAACCTGTAAGTTTAAAAAGGCACGTCAAAGAGAGATTAACAAAACACGAAAACAAGGAGAAAAATAGGAAAGAAATGGGATAACAGCACATGTGTCTTAAGCAGCATTGTGTTTATTTTTTGTGATCCGTCAATCTTAAACGAATTAGTTAAGCTAAATATTGATCACCACTTAGTTGAATTTATATACATTTTAAAGTTGACAATCAGTGTCAAATAATCATATATCTATATAATACCTTTTTCTCATGGCCCCTAAGTATGCTTGGGGTCGGATGAGTATGGAAGGTGAATCAGATGCAGTTTGCAGATCACACATCTGTGGTGGCAGTCTTAAGAGAGAAACTCTAAAAGCTGGTGACAGAGTTTGGGAAAGTGTGTGAAAGAAGGTTGAGAATAAATATGAACAAAAGTAAGGTGATGAAGTGTAGCAGGGGGGTGAGACAAGATGATCCAAGTGTAGTATTAATTGGATGGACCTGGAGAAAGTGGATTGATTTGACAGTGGATGGAACAGTGGAGGTGAAAGCAAGTCATAGTGTAGAAGAGGAAGCTAAGATCCTGGGTGATAGAGAAGTGTGTAAGAGCAAAAATGAGTATGTTTGATGGTTAAGTCGTCCTGACTATTGTATGGATGTGAGTTTTGGGTTCTGAAGGCCTAGGTGAAGATGATGAATGTGTTGGAAATGAAATACCTGAGGACAATATGTACTGTGAGATGGGTAGATTGTGTAAGGAATTACTGTTTAAAAGAGAAGGATCTGGTCAGTAGGCCATGAGGGTCAAGTCAAAGGCTATATTTGCTGCTCTTTACCTTCAGTAAACTACTACATCTTTGATGGACTTTTGACATCACTTGACCCTTACAGGTCAGATCAAAGGTCCTGGTTTTCTTTGCTTAGGTTTAAAGAAAAATAAGATACGATGAAGAGGAAACAAAGGAAAAACAATGCTTTCTCCTTTGGAAAGGAACGTAGAAATAAGATATTCTTTTATTCATATTACCTTACTTATTACTCATACCATGATATTGTATTAGCATACTGTGGACCCACCACTCACTCCAAGACTCTCATAATAACTTCCCTCACTACCCTGTCCATGAAAAAATGAACCCTTTCAGTGCTATTGGCATCAGGCTAAGCTTCATAGCAGGATGTTATTTGTGTCAATCTATGTATAAAACTTTCTGCCTCAGGCTGAATTCTCCATGCATTGGATACTCTCTTGGTTGGCCATAGATGGCAACCGTAACAAAGGATGAGTCACTGGAGCTGCCTGGAGGCCTCAGTAAACAACCAGTGACCATGGTGGGTGGTCCATATGCCTTTTCTAAGAGTCACCACACTCACGATGCCCTCCCGTGCCCATACCACCCACAACTCCACCCATGCAGCTGGTACTTGGGACTGAACGATGCAATGTAGAATGTGTTTTTTCTATACCTCAAGTGCTTAATGCTTAATTCACTAGAAAAATAATAGCTTCATTTTTCTACACCTCTTAACTGTATTCTTAATTCTTATGAAAATACTTTTTTTTTTTGCAACATATTACAAACACAAACTCCCAAAAAAATAAAGGGGGAATAGGTATCATAAAAAGATATTTTAACCTAATTCAGTGTTAAATGCATGGGAAGGAAGATATTGTATTTGGATGGTTGGACTTGCTATGTGTGAGTCCTGGTTCTCTTAATTAGACGGGAATAGAGTATGAGGTCTCTGACTTTTAATGAGTGCAGGTCAATTGAGGTGGGAGAGGAAATTTTTTTTTCCTCACAGCTGTGATTCTACAGATGACTGAATCAGCCTAAAACTGTTTGTCACACAGTGTGAATAAATAGATCTCATCTTGAAGCAAAATTGTAAATCAAGGTTCTTCACAAACCGGTTGCTTTGTATGTGTAAGTGCGAGCACAAACATAACAAATATAAACAAAGCAATCCAATTATAGCCACTTCATGTTTCCATCAAATGAATGAGTATAAAAGAATTAATCTAAAATGAACTCTTAGATTTGTTACCACTAACATTCATAGCAAGAAACACTACAGATGCAATAACAGGGCAAGGAGACGTAAAGGCAAGAAAAACATTCTATAAAAGATGTAAAGAAGTAAACAGAATGAGAGCTGTGGTTCAATGAAATAAGCAAAGTGGTGAAACTGTAAATGCAGACTAAATGGAACTTTATAGAGCAGTAAAATTATCCAAGAGATGGGGCCCCTTGGGTGTAAAATGCCCTCTCTTTACCTTGAAGACAGGTCATAATAAATAATTAACACTTACCTTTGCTCCTGCAAGATTAAGAAATGATTTCATCATGAAACTCAACTGACAAAACTGATTAATACAGAACTTGATACTTTAGAAAGCCTCAAAAACATAATTACAAATAACAATAAATCAGTCATGATATATTTATCTGTAAATTTTGTATTAATAATGGATTATTACATGATGATATGTGAGACACCATCCATACTGAAAAATAAGAATGTTTACTTCATCGAAGGGCAGAAAACGCAATACTGTAATCATTACCTAGGTTCTCAAAGCGCTCTTTGTGGGTAACAGGGAGAACAACAGCTTCAATAAGTTCTTGGATCTGTTTGTCCAGTCCACCAATGTCACTGTACTGCTCTGTTGGCCGTTCATCTACTTCCATGGCTTTTACACGAGAATCATACTCTGCTGGCAATGTCTCGAGAATAAGGTAGGAATCCTTGTTGACACCAACCAGGTCACCAGGTTTCAGTGTTTCAGCATCAACAAGACCTATTACAGGAAGGAAATATGTCTGACGTGTAGAGGTCTTTATAACTGCACACTTTCCCTTTCGCTGGGAGTCCAGGTCCACATTTGCACCGTCTTCTTCACCATACTCATTGGGATCAACATCTAAGATCTGGAAATTTGAGCTATGATTTAAATATGCACCTACAGGATGTTTCTTGGGATATGATTTCCTCTGTCTAAAACAAGCATTTCTGTTTCCTCAATATAAAGATACATTTATCACAGTATCATTGTCTTCTTTTCAAAATTTTATGCTCCTGATCTATCCTATGCACATGCATAAGGCATAAATGATTATATGACAGAATAAAACAAATATATATCATAACAAGGGATTTCCATACAACAGAATCTAAAATTCAAGAAGTTCAAGCAATTAACCCTTCAACAGCTTCCATCATAATTTAAAGATCCTACAGTGGACATATCCCATCTTCAAAGGATAATCTAATTTTTCCCACCTCTGTTTAGATGGCCAGCTGACTTATTATACTATTAGTAACCAACAGTGGCCTCTTCCATGGCCAGGAAGATTTGGAAAACAATTCTGCTCTCCTTAGTAGCATTCCTTCTTGCTTTTCATTAACACCTTATTCAATGTTTCACTTTTTCTCACCAACAAATATAGAATAAATAAGTACAATAAAATATATTAAAACTGTAAAAATACTTACAATTACACTACTAAAAAAATGCACAAATACTTTCAAACCAATATACATTTAAAAAATACAAAATGAAAAATTTCAAATTATAAGCATGTATAGAAATACTCTACTATAAAGTATAGTGCTTTTAAAAAACATGCACAATAGGTATCAGCAATATATCAGGAGCACTGCCCATGAGAGGCACCAGAAATGCCTTATAAAATAAGGTGATCAATCTTGATAACATATTAGTGAACCATGTTTCCAGGAGGGAGTTGAATTCATAAGTTTGTGGCAGTATTTTTACATGCGTTTTGATAAGTTTATAAAGGATGGACTATATATGAATGAACTGGGTGCTGCACATTTTGGCAGGCTCGTTAGTGTGTCTAAACATGTGTGTTTTCTCAATAGACAAAAACTGCAGCCTGTGCAGAGCAAACCCATCCCCTTCCATGAGAAATTCTGAAACAAGTCTCGGTCATATATCAAAATATTTCATGTTAATGCAAGGAGTGTATGTAACAATATTTCAAAGTTAGAGATAACTGCACTGGGTGAAAATTATGTTACAAATGATATTTCTGATTCTTAGTTACATATCAGACATACAAATTTCCTCACCGAATATGTGATTCCACAGTACACTCTATATAATTTTGACAAGGTAAATAAAGTAGCCAGTAATGTCCTGCTCTTTTTCCCTTCAAGCATGCTACATGGATAAACCAATGTTGGTTCATTACTGCAGCAAGGCCTAGACAAGATCAGTTGTTGAGAAAGTAGAATAATATATCAACATGCTATAATGATTGGTTAAAAGAATTATTCAATACCAGACAGTGACAAGTGATGATCAAATCTAATTTTGAACATATCAATTGTGTTGCTCTGAATAACATGTTCTAGGAGCTTATTCATGTGCCAATAATATCGTTGGTAAAGAAATATTTAGCACAACCCTGAATAACTTGGTGACCTTTATGTTCTAGTTCATTCCCTCTTGATGGCAGTACTGGCGTGAAAGTGAAGAAGTTTTCTGCGATGACGCTATTGAATTCTTTAAGTATTTAAAACATTCTACTAACTTGCCTTAAAGCCACCTTATGCCTCTGGCAATCACCAAACTTCCAAAGCACCACTAATTTCACACGATAGATATTTAGTCATGTACCTGCGCCAGCATGTTTATTACTTTTGGCTGACATACTAAAAAGGGCACTTACTTTGGAGGCATGGCAAAATGTGATGAAGTCAGGCGAGGATACCTGCATGATACATCATGTTCTTGTTTACAAGATGATTACCAGCAGGTGGTATATGAAGTGAAACATATTCTACCAGTGTATGGGATATGAATCTAAAATTATTTTGCTGACATAAACATAAAATGTATGATGAATGAAATAATGAAATACAGTAATCCTTCGATTTAACGGACCCCGATATAACAGATTTTGGATTTACCAGACCGGGCAAATAATAATACACTAATTGATAATAATTGAAAAAATAAAAAAAATTCAAAAACCTCAAACGAAGCACAAAGCACATTTCACATTGCACTTGTTTTTGGTAGTGTAGGGTATACTCGCTTTGGTGATGTCGTGGGGTGAAAGAAACACAGATTGAATGGGAAACACTATGCAGATTCTAATATTTCGACAGAGTCTTGATCACAGAATGAGTATAGAAAAACATGACTCTAACTTATATATGTGTCATCGTCGGCCTTAACCTTCTTCGGTACCTGGTGTGACCTTCCGAATGGTTGTGCCCGGCATTTGACCTTGCAGCCTCTGTCATGTTCCACCTGGCTGCATCTGCCATGACTGACCTTGTCGTCTCCGTCAAGTCTGATCTTGCCACATCTGCTGTGGTGACCTGTCTCGCAGCCGCTTTTGTGAGGCACACAAGGCCCTCCCATTGATTCATGTTTTATTATATAGCTTTGTAAACCATCTCAATCGCTTTTTACTTTTCTCGAACTGTCCTTGCTTAGTATTTTCATCCCACTCCAGTTTGGCAGGTGCCCTTTTTCCTCTGCATGCACCACCAATGAGTTAGAGGGGCGCACAGAACCTCTAACTCCCTGGTGGTGCATGCACAGCATGCAGGGGTGGCCAGGTGGAACAAGGCAGAGGCGGCAAGGTTAAACGCCAAGTGCATTCCATTCGGAAGGTCACACCAGGTACCCAGGGGTGTGAAGGCAACGACGAAACGTGTATAAGATGGAGTCCTGTTCCTCTGTACTCCTTCTGTAATCATGACTCTGTCAAAATGATTTAGAGCAAATTATCTCCCATTCTACCCATAAATCTGACCGCTATGACCACTCTCCTAGTATTATGGATTTGTTTTTCACTTTTAGTCCATCTCGCTGTAAATACACAATCTTGCCACCAACTGGTTCATCTGATCATAGTTTCATAAATGTATCTATTCTAATGGAAAATCCCCCTCCAGCAACCCCTTCTTAGTGTAAATACTGGCACCTAAACAAAGCTGACTGGAATAACTTTCATAACTTTTTTCTGACTTTCCCTGTGTAAATTACTGTCTCTTATGTGGTGATGCTTCTGTCTCCGCAAAACACATAACAGAGGTTATTCTTGTGGGAATGGAAGCATTTATCCCCTCTTCATCCAATCCTTCGTTCAACCATTCCTGTTCTGAGGCCATTCAGGCAAGGGATCAGGCATATCGGGCTTGGAAAAATATCCTACCTCTGGCTCCCATTCAGCTTTTATCACTGCCTGTAATCGCAGCAAGCATGTTACCCGTGAGGCAAAGCTTTCCTTTATTCAAAGGAAGTGCGATAACCTCTCCTCGTCATCCACAGATAGGTCTTTCTGGTCTCTAGCTAAGTGCATTGCCAACAACTTCTGTTGCTCTATCTTTCCCTTACTTTTCCATCCTGACGGTACTATAGCTGTCTCTCCCGTTGACAAGGCAACTCTCTTTGGTTCCTGTTTCTCCTCTCACTCCACCTTATATGACTCTAACATTCCTTCTCCTCCTAATGCTCCTCTAAATAATCCTATGACTCTTCCTTTAATCTCTTTTCGGACTGTCCAAAAAGCACTTCTTTCTCTGGACACAAGCAAGGCTTATGGTTCTGATGGCATTCATCCTCGTGTACAGAAAGAGTGTGCCTCTGACCTTGAACCTATGCTTGCTCGTCTATTCCATTTCTGTTTAAAAACCAAAACTTTTCCTTCTCCTTAGAAACATGCTTTGATACATCCCATCCCTAAG
>JAYMFT010275177.1:0-2500 GCA_038088735.1 Panulirus argus
TTTTTAATTTATATCTATATCATTCATTCAATGAATAAATGAAGAGCTGCATCATCTGTTTCAAATCACTCGGGACGCTGTTGATACAGGACAGTCTAAAGTGTGCATTCAAGAAGCACTGTAATACAAAAGGAAGGTTCATGGCTGAAATGGATATATAACTCGACCCTGGGTTACTACTGGAGCCACACCCGTCTGGCTTACAAGAGTCTTAGTGGACAGGTTGATGGCGGGGTGAATAAGAGAGAGAGAGAGAGAGAGAGAGAGAGAGAGAGAGAGAGAGAGAGAGAGAGAGAGAGAGAGAGAGATCTTTCAAATCCCCAAAAACTCACCTGCTACACGCCACCAGCAACCCTCTCATTACGTCACCATCGGTTCGAGACTCACAAGAAGACAAAACAATGAATCAGGGAAACTGATCAATCTCCGTGTTCTTGAGCAGGCGTGACGCCAAGGAGGAAAGCAAACACTCCCACAAAAGAGGGTCAGTTTGTGCTGTATGCTTGGCAAGACACAAACAATGCTCATTCCTGTTCCACTCCTTGATATGTCGAGGTATCTCAGGGTTGACTGTTGACCAAATATTTAGGCTTTAGGGAAGAAATGCTGGCGGGTACATTATCCAGGTCATGAAGATAAACTTCCAAGGAAAGAAACTCTTCTTTTCATTTCTGATAAATTCTTACAGACACTTTTGAAGGACGGATGTAAGATGTGAGACATGAAACATTCCTGTGAATGATACGATACCCGAATCAACACCCTGGCACCCACATCCACCTCCAAGAGCTGATACCTTACTCAGTAATAAGTCTCTCAGGCACTGGCCTAATACCCCCAAGGAGTGAACTTTCAGCAAGTTAAGAAAAAAAGAAAGAGTAAAAGCTAGCGAGACGTTACATAATCATGTCTAATAATTGAGGAGAAGACTCGTTAATTTTCACTGGCTGGAAAAGCCACAGACCCCGAAGACCATGACGATGATGGGAGTAGATGGCCACCGCACCCCCTAACGTCGACATGATGTATGCCATCATCAGACACAAGACTAATGCAGTAATTCATGTTATTACTAATTCTTGCGGTGGGCGAAATTGGGAGATAGCGTTTTTAAATCAACGCAACACATGCAGATGACAAGGTTAGATCCCATATATTACACAGCCCGAGCGGATGTTATTAAACGAAGCCACAACCCCATCCTCTCCCTACAATCGTCAGTAATTAGAATAACTTACAAAAGGTGCGGTTAGCTGGAGTTCGGGAAGGAGGGGCTGAACCGTGCTGTTTCAAAGTACTCGATCCTCCACTCAGTGGCATGACGATCCTCGTTTGACCAATAGGCTCTATGATGCGGCTGACAAGACTGGACGATGGTTTGGTGATTCGCCGCAAGTAAGGATATATACGACTCGTCAAGCACCGATTATAATGCGGACACCAGCTACATGCGGTAGCGTGGCTCCAAGTGTGACTTTTGGATGGAGGTTTCTGGGACTGACTCACTTACTCGTTTCTATGTCTTTCTCGTATTTCATGACAAATGTTTCATCCCAGGGATTCACTGGTTGGTGAGGCTGGCCACATGTCAAGCTCCTTACCAATCTTTTCTGTCTATGTGCTTCATTCATACTGATCATTGCATAAAGGAGATTGTTTTACCTAACACGTTATATGATTTGTATTGCGGCTGTATGAAGAATTACTTGAAAAACAAAAGTTATGGTAGTAGAAGGTGAAACAGAAACACTGGAGAATGATTATGGTTGTAAGACGGTTCTTTGTCCTGCATTTAAATGAAAAAAAAAAAATACACAAACAATCTTTTTTCATAAAAATAAAAAAGTTTTACGTAACTTGGTTATATCAGTCAGTACAATCAACCTTATAATAATTCATATAATCTTGACGGGTTGAAAATTTTCTTTTAGGAATATGAGTAAATTTCTGATGCTGCAGCTTGCAAGGCTCAGATCAATAGATATACAGAACGAAAATACTCCCCTAGGCTAAGAGGAATGGAAGCTTGTCAGTAAACAGAACATCTTGAAATGGGACGGACGAAGCTCTCGTTCCAGAGTTCGCACTCCAAAGAACCTACTCCACCGAAAACATATAAACCTGAGGAGACTAATCTAAACTTGGACACTGACATCGTGACAGTTAATTTCTTTTGCTGTGAATACATTCGAAATCCGTATATATCAAAAGGTAAGAGTTGAGAGAGGCTTCTCAAAACATGGAAGACACACTTGTCCACGTTTATCAACCGACTAACTCCTTTCGGCAATCTTAGATCATTCAGTCTTGCGTCATGAGAAAGACTGTTATGTAAGATTGCTACGTTAACTATCTGACAAGGAAATAGAGTGTGCCGCTTGGGCAATAACCAATTTCCAGGAGCTCCTCTACTTTAGCTAAACCTATGCTTAGATCTTCCAGCACATGGATCGGGGTCTTACTTCAGTGTTGTGGAAATGCACAAAATGTTCTATAGACC
>JAYMFT010275177.1:7500-10569 GCA_038088735.1 Panulirus argus
ACACGCACACGCACATTAAGTCAGCGCTAATTTCTGTGCAAATTTGTTTTTCAAGTTCTTTTCATCTCTCTTGAAGCGTCAGTCACCAAAGACACTACACATGTTCTCTTCTGCACGTCCTCTGACAGCGGACTTGACGTGGTGGTGATAATTACTGTCGTAGCTGCCATTAAACACCTGTACCATTGTAATTATCTCCTCAAGCACCTGACATTAACCTTTTGTGACCCTTTGTCACCAGGGAACCAAGCAAGTAGACCACACTAACCTTCACACCGGGAGATCCATTCGCTTCTTGCCTCTGCCTCGTCAACAAATTTCTGTAATTCTCCAGGAACATACCGCAATGGACCTGATTGCAACGCCTGAACAACGGTATCGGCGTGACAGAAGCATCTTGCTTTGCTTACCCGAACATCAAGCAAGGTAAGCAGTCAGCCCCCTGGCCCTTGGACACCGAGGCGCGCTTTCACCTTGAAGTTTTCTGGCATGTGGTTCCAGACTCATCATTCTCCATCGGAAGGGGCTCGGTGGTGCCTCCCGTCCTTCGGCAACAGCCCCTAAGATATTCTGGCTCCTCTCCTTCCAGAAAAACTCCCCACAGTGCATCGTCAACGACTTGTCCTACCGCAGTTTTTGCAAGATCGCGGCTGCGCCTCTACCCCTGCAGTGCAATTCTGGCCATCCGCCGTACGCTTTCCAAGCTTCGAAGCCTCAGCCGCCTCCAGTCTGCTGCAAGGACAGCAAAGCTACTGGATCTCGGCAATGCCTCCTCTCTTCTGCTACACAACCTCGGGACCTTGTCATGCCTCCTCTCATGTAGCTGCACCACGAGACCTAGCATCCATGCAACTCTCCTAAGGAATGTGTGGCTGCATAGTTATCCCTCATATCTCCCTCACTGTCGTCACGGTAACATTTTTATCCTCATCTCATCTTGCTTCATCGGACCTCACCTTCTTACCTAATCCTGCACCACTTGCAGCAGCTCGCCCTGAGATACATATCCTACGTACTCACCTAATAAAACACTGCGTGGCAACTCGTGTTTTTGAACTGCTCTCTCAATCCTCACCATGACAAAAGCATGACATCTGACAATCGAACGCACCTAAAACTTGCTGCGAGGCCCTCCATACGCTTCTCCCTGGACAATAATGACCACATGATATTTAATATGAAAAAAGAAAGTAAGTCATAATTTGTGGCTTTGAAATATAGCCGTGTGCTGATGGAAAAAAAAGAAAAAAAGATACGTGACTCTGTAGCAACACTTTCTAACTGGCAGCCCCACCATATGTGGTGTGAGGCCACTGAAGTTGGGAGACGTATGCCCGCCTAACAGGACCGCTGTGGGTTTGGGGTCGTTACCCATCAACATTACCACTGTTATGAAGGAGGGAGGGCGGGGCGAACGGCCACCTACAGGGCTGCTGTGGGTCTGGGGATGGTAACCCACCTACAGAACCATTGTTGGTGGAGAAATGGAGGACGAACGCCCACCTGCATAACCTCTCTGGATCTGCGGACGGTCACCCACCTACAGAACCATTGTTCAAGGGGAGGGAGGGGGGACGATCGGACGACCACCTGAAGGGCCACTGGGATTTTGGGTCACGTCACTCATCAACAAGACCACTGTTGATGGGAAGGATAGAAGGGACAGACGCTCACCTACAGAACCACTGTGGAACCGAGGACGGCTGCCCACCTACAGAACCACTGCGGTTCTAAGGAGACGCCCACCTGCAAGACCACTATGAGATCGGGGACGGACGACAACCTACGTGACCAAATGCAAATCCGGGAGTGGCCATCTACCTACAGAACCACTGTGGGTCCGGGAACGGTCACCCACCGAAAGAACCTCTGAGGGCCTACGGACGGACGCCCACGTACAGGACCAACGTTGTCGGATGGGGAGGGGAGCGCCCAGCCATGTCGGAGATGGGGTGCCGGACGCCCACGTACAGGACCGCTGCAGGTCAGGGGACGGTCACCCACCTGCAGTACCATTGCTCGGAATGGGAGAGGGAACGTGACCCCTTATGAGGCTGCGACACGCTTCTCGCAACTCGTACTTGAGTGCTTGAACAAGACAGTACGACCCTTGGCTATAATGGGCTAGCCTTTTGCCTGACCACTGAGGGTCAGACGTAAGGCTAAACAGCTCTTCCCAGTGGCCGTACCGTCGTGCTCATGGTACTGTTAAATGAGCTCGTGTAAAATTAGATTATATTCGGTAAACTGGAGTGGTAACAGATGGCTGGCTTGGGTATTGTGAGCTCTCCTCCACGCCCCTGAAGTCAGCCATGAATCATACCACTACTTAGACGAAGGCATGCTTGCAAGTGGCCTACGTAACAATGGAACCTCATTTCATTTGGACTTAGGACGAAAGCCACATTTTCTAATTCATGATTTGTATTTTACAATAAGTCAACTTCTTATGGTAATGCAGAGAAATCCTCAGCCACAGTCTGTCTTAAGGTTAAAGAAAATGAAAAAAAATTTGCAGGATATGAAGTGAATGGAGACTAATTATATCAGATTTATATTTGTGCAATAATTATGTATGCATGAGCGAGGGCGTCAGGCACTCCCGGGGCCACATGGAGGTAGAGATAACCCAACGACTGCCGACTCCTTCTCACGTCAGTCCCTGCATCGTGTAGTCACACACGTACAACTCTGCCTGATTAAAACACACTATAGCGCTTGTTATAAAAGCACCTCGTGTGATCACAGGTGTGTGGGTGTCTGTGTCTGTGTGCGTGTGCGTTATATGTGCCGTCCATCGTCACTAATAGTTACACATAAGTACAGAGACACCATTTACTCATAGGGGTTATGGCCACATTCAGATCATTGTCCTGGGTTCTTCGCAAAGGGCCCTGGATTTTTTTCTGGACCCTCTTTCCAAGAGCTCTTGCAGCCTCAAGGCTGTACTGCTTCCAGTAGCAGAAACGTGATGAAATCCTCTTGGGTGAAAAGTTTTTTTAACGAGACTTTTCTCACTATATATATATATATATATATATATATATATATATATATATATATATTGCA
>JAYMFT010275188.1:0-10569 GCA_038088735.1 Panulirus argus
GAGAGAGAGAGAGAGAGAGAGAGAGAGAGAGAGAAGGGGGGGGGGTTATGTGTGGTAATGAAGTAATGAGCACAGCCTGATTGCCAGCCATACGTCTGTTATAAAATGGTTGGGGCATGTGGAAAGGATGAGTGATGGGCAACTGACAAAGAAAATCTAAGTGATGGAAGAAGAGTGACTGAGGTGGAGAGGGAGACCTGAGGAGGAGATACAAGGATAGGGTAATGGAGGCACTGGGTTACTGAGGCCTGAACTTTTAATGAAGGCAAGAGGTAAGTAATAGACAGAAAGAACAGGAGGAATGCAGTATATGGGGTCAAAATGATGTCAACAGGTTGAATCGTGGCATATCAAGCAGTTAAGGTATATCTTGGAGAAGTCTGTGTAGTTTAGCTATGGATGGAAGACTCTGGTTTTGCCACAATAAACATGACAGCTATAGAGTGGATGCATCCAAATTAAGCTGTTGTTTGTCTGTTTCTGACACTACTTTATGAAAGTGAAAAGACAGCTAAGAATCTTTTCACACATAAAAAATTGCTGATTTAAAAAAAATTATCTTGTAAATGCCTTCAAATGACTAAACTGATAGGCAAAAACAAATACTGTCAAGGTAATATTCAAAACCTTGGTTTAAATCATCCCTGTATAAGTATTTTGCCACAAAAATTTACTTCAGAATTCAGAAAAATGCCATATGAAGCAATAAAAGCAAGCACACCTTTCCGGTTGTTGACTGTCTTGCCTTGAACCAGGTTTTGGTGGAGTGATGAATCAGATATGGAACGTGAAAGAGCTTCTGTAGGAGGAGACAGCAGAGCATGGTGATAATGTGGTCGTGTTGGAGAGGTGGATAAATGTTGCGAGTGCTGGTGTTGCCGCATCTGTGGGGACCCTGATATCCGCTGGTGAGATATGCCACCCCCCAGGTAAACCTCTTGTCGTAAATTGTTCAGATCCTGCATTGCTCCCTGTAAGTAAAAGAAATATACATATTCATATATCATGTATACATATAAATATATATACATATATCAATTCTTCATATTTCATCAACTTGAACAATATCTGCTAGTTCAGTGAATTTAAGTATAACCTTTGCTATTCCATCCCTAACAAAGACAATGGGCTAATGCATTCGCTGTACGTGAAACTGTGTTTAAGAGTGTTAACATATTCATTAAAATTTACACTAGAACAAATCTAAACAAAAAACAAAACAAAACAAAAAAAAAATACTGAAAAGCTTCAGAAAAAGAAAAAAAAAAGGACTGGGTTTGAAGACCAATTCCAACAGTTACTACATATACATGAAAAAAAAAAATCATGCAAATAATATAGCTTTTACCATCTGAATGGACTCACTAGTGAGATCTAAACAACAAATGAGTCAAGGCAATGACTGAGTTTTCTGTATATGCATGTCACATATGATGATTTGACCCCTAATTTTGAAAACCATACTCAACCACCTACTTCCAACACAGTTTACCAATCAACTATTATGTGGGCCCCATTCAAATATCTTAGTATGACATCCTTACATAATAACACAAGTAATCTCACCTTCTTCAGCCATATATACCCTTATTCATCCTTCCACCTCATGACTCACTTGATTAACCCATTCAGCCCAATGTACAAATTAGCTGTCTCCCCCAGCCAGATGAGTTTTAGCATAACTTCAAGTATGAAAAAAATTACTGCGAGCCATTTAAACAACCAGAACCATTTAAACATGCACTATAAACATTCAAACCTTGGTACAACATTTATGTACTTAAATCTTGGTGTGTCGCGCCATTTAAAGCAACCACATATCCGATGACCCATGGTGTCACCCTTCACTTTCATCTTCCTCTCTTCTGCCTGGAGATTAAATCTTCCTCTAACTTTACATTAAAAATTACTATTTATATCCAAATATGATAACTGGCTATTATTGTCAAGTGAATATCAAAAACTATTGTTTTTTTACACTGCATACCAGAGCATGCAGCTTGAATGGGAAAGCACACGACATCCTTCCTTAATGGCTTTCTCTGTGTTACTGGGCCTTGTGGATATCTATGCAGACAAGTTCAAGTTGTAGGTGACAAGTAGCATCTGTACATGGCTCTAGCGAGTAAAAAACCTATTTGTTCCTTCAAATAAGGATAGAAAATTCAGAACATACACTGCATATAGTTTAGATTCCATCAAAAATCATACACTATATGTAGTTAATTAACAAGGTTAAATGAACTAATTTTGTCATTCCTATATTCATAAAAATGAAACAACCCTCTTATCTAAAAGCACTAGTTTTCATTAATTAAAATTTCCTTAATCTGTTACTTTTATATACATAATCTTCCTTCCTGAAAACTTTTTGAATGCATATGCAACATCAAATATCCAGGTACTGTATCAAAATTCCAAAAACTTCAGAAATCTGAAACATTCAGTCAAGATTCAGGGTAGATTTTTTATATTCAAGCATTATCTTTACAAAGCCTGTTCACAATACAGGATGTCCTTGATTAGTATGATTTTGAATAAAGTTGTTTCACAATCACATCATTAAACAATCATAGCCAGTCCTGATTCACGTTGCCATTACATCATTTCCTGGTAAAATTGTGCTATTTACTATGGCTGATTGAAAAAGAAGTATTGCCTCTAGAACTCCTTGGGGAAAAAAAAAAAAAAAAAAAAGGAAAACAATAAGCTAAATTTAAAATTAGACATAAATGAATGTTCTAAAACTGGCAAGAGTGCTGTCAACACAGCAAGGGTATGCTTGCTTCCAGCAATAATGATAAAAACTATCATTACATACTGTTACGATCAAAGAACAGTAATCAATTATAATATTTGGCTGGATGATGAACAAAGATACTGAGAAACAGTGAGTATGCTCTTAATTATGGAGACCGCAGAGAGCTTACTCCAGGATTTGATAAAAGACCCTGACACGGCCGAACTATGGAGCCTTCCATTAACATTTGCTTTGCTACTAATATGTTAGCATTGTTTTTATAATAATTTTGAAAGATCTTTGGCCTTGCTTGTCCAAAAAATGTGTTTCTGTCCAGTTGTCCAAAAACACAATCTTAATTCATAACACTTATACAAAAAATATTTTGATTGGCATCACAATGATTAAAGAAACATTTCCCTAAAATGCATTAATGATGCTGATCAAGGGCATCCTACAAGTATTGTGAAAATATGCATTTCATCAGCAAGAAATAATCAGCACAAAAAATATAATATAAAGTGAAAGCCTACTAATGCAATAGGAAAAGCTTAACTTAATCATTGCTGTTAGATTTTTTTTTTAAATCTACAACAGAAATTGGCAAAATGAAAAATCTTTCACACTAAAAGAGCCACAAGCATACTGATTTTTTTTTCCAATATATGTACATCAAATCACTCAGAAATAAATTCCTGAGGAAGGAAAGATAGGTGAGATTGGAAAGAAAGAATACTTCTCACATATTCCCTGTGTATCGTAGAATGTGACTAAAAGAGGTAGGAGTGGGATTGGAAACCTTTCCCTTCTATACTTTAATTTCTAAAAGTTGGAATGGAAGGGGCCAAACATATGCACTCACCCTCCTCTTAAGGATCAAACTAGAGTGTCTGAAAGTGCATGGATGTAACTAGAATGAGAAAAGATGACAGACAAATAGTATATTTAAAGAGGGGAACCTGATGTTCTAACTCAAGAGCAAGGAGGGAAGAATGGTTTGGGAATGTCTACAGGTAAAGTCAAGGTTTAATTTTAGGGAAAGAGCTAAGGAAAGGGAAACATTGTTGTTAAAAGAGTTGTGGAAATGTATGAAAGAGCATAGGGAAGTGAGGCCCAGACTGATGTGGATAAAAATGAAAGTGATTTACAATAGGTGAGTGATTATTAGTGCACCTAGAAATGAGGAGTGACTAATAGGGGAGAGTGTTCCAGGTGAAGCAGAGTGAGTGTGTTGGTAATTTCGATGTAAGGAATCAAGCATTTGTGATGGGTAACTTGAATGACAAAGTGAGTAATTTAGCAGTTGAGAGTAAAATTGAAGGGCATGGGGTACCCAGTGTTGTAAATAAAAATGGAGATCAGATTATGGAGTTGCATGTTGAAAAAGGAAGGATGACCTCTAAAGTAATAACAGTAACAGCCCCAATCATGAGAAGTTAAGTCTTCAACTGACATTGACAATGATGCCTTTTTCGTTAGGTTCAAACTTTACTCCCTTTTATCTAGCCACAGCTGCACTTTCATACGGTTAAAATTAGTTACCCTTGGTCACTTCCCATATGTTTACCACTCTGTTAAAGACTGGATCTCCTTGAAGAGTATAACGATTAAAAGATAATGATTTGCTGAAGTTGGCAATCCTCCCAGGCATTCGATGTGAATCTGGGAAACTTCCACTCCCAAGCCCTATTACAGTCCCAAAGTGTGATAAACACAAACTTAACATCCAATGCATATATCACTTAGAGACCCTTTTGCATTCTATTCTATCTCCTCCCCCTAAACATAATAGGCTTCATGAACTGTAGACCCTCCAAATTCTTGATAAACAAGGGGCATTGTTTGGAGTTTGTGTGTGTGTGTGTGTGTGTGTGTGTGTGTGTGTGTGTGTGTGTGTGTGTGTGTGTGTGTGTGTGTATGAAATTACTATCTTTGTGTTACAGGGAGAGAGTTTACACTCATGTTATCCCGGCCTTTAACCTTGTGCATATGTTCTATGTCTTTTCACGTACATATACATGCACACACACACCCCAGCCTCAGCAAGGTACACATTTATCGACCAGCCCTAAGGGGAGGATGAACACCTGGGTTTGATGAAGGCCGACTGCCATACCCAGGATTGGAATCCATGCATGTCCAACTCCAGGCTGATTAGTAGTGATTCATGGTCATTAAGACATGTACAGCATGGAGAGAGGCAAAGATGTAACACTTGTGGGGCCCATTTCTTGAACATTCTGTACCATCAAGTAGCCATTTATACCTTAGAAAACTCTATGCATTCACTGGTGCCTTGTTCAGTTTAATCCAACTATTCACCATCCTCACATTAAATGAGTACTTCTTAACATCCTTTCTATCTTTTAGCCCAAGGTCCCGGGTTCGAATCTTGGCTGTTGGAGGGTATTATGAGTTCTATGAAAGTGAGCGTTCAAATGCACTATATTGTGTTCGCATTTGTACAGCTAGGTTCTGTAAAACGCTAGCTGCTGGCATTGTGAGCCTGAGGGATTTGACAGGTCTAGACCTCGCTGACTATGGATGCGAGTCAAAGAGTATTCGATTACTAGCAATTGAATAGCCATTTCCCTATTAGAGGTAATCATAGCCTAGCGACAGCAAACCCACCTACCATGCATATGGTGGTGGATTCGAATCCTGGCTGTTGGAGAGTATTACGTGTTCTATGAAAGTGCGACTTAATATGCACTATATTCTGTCTGTTTCCTGGTGCTACCTCGCTGATGTAGGGGGTGGCAATGCTATTTCTGTGAGGCAGGGTGGCGTCAGGAAGGGATGGAGGCAAGCAAGTATGAATATGTACATGTGTATATGTGTATATGCATGAGTATGTATGTATATATGTATGTAATGGTGTGTATGCGTATATATTGTGTATATATGTGCATGTATGTATATATGTGTATATATATGAGTGGATGTGTCTTTCTTCGTCTGTTTCCTGGCACTACCTAGCTGATGCAGGAAGCAGCAATCAAGTACAATAAAAGTTAGCATTCCTGGCCATGATGCAATCATGTACCGCCCAGGGTCGATCGCATAGGTTCAAATCCTGGTCGCGGCAGCCAGTCCACATTTAACCCAGCTGGTCATCCACCCCTAGAGGTTGTTCGATAAATGGGTACCTGGAAAAGTGAGTGAAAGGAGAAAGTTGAGAGTAAATGTGAATAAGAGCAAGGTTATTAGGTTCAGCAGGGTTGAGGGATGACTGCTGCCGGACGACAGGTGAGTCGCGGGAAGGACTCACGACTGACGGAAGGGGAAAAAATAAATCGGGTGAAAATGTGGAAGGTGGGAAGGCGAGAGATGAGGTCGGGGAGTTGAGGTGGCGAGAGATAAGGTCGGGGGCTAAGGTGGCTGGCGACATGAGAGCAGACGTGTGGTACGAAGCGGTGGGATAACCCTGATAAGCGTAATACGAGAGGCGGAAATAAAGCCACTGGTCAGATGGCACTCACAGCTGAACAGACTCGTCTAGGAACCCTTGGATAAAGAGAGAGAAGTCCCGAACCATGAGGACCAGAAGCAAGGAGTAAGACACTGTCAGAGTCACCTGGGTGAGGGGCTGGGGAGACGAGCGTACCCTCATTAACACCTGAGAGAGAATGTGGATGGAGAGAACACCCTGGGGCCACTAGCCTGCGGTAGACTGGGAGGAAGGATCCGTCGGTAAGAGTGAAGCACCCACCGTAACCCCAGCGGCAGCCGCCCCAACAAACACACAAGTGGACAAAGATTCCCGTCACGACCACAGCAGGGGTGGGGAGGGTGGGAGTGTTGACACACACACACACACCCACCCACACACACCACTTTCGCTGATGTGGTTGTTGGCCTGATTTCCTCTCTAATAATCACTGTCACTCAGATGCATCCCTCAGGGACTGGGCTGGACGTGCAGCTGTTCACGCTGTGAATGTGATCAGTCACTCACTGCTTAATCCTCTCCTCCCTTCCTGCAGGATTTTCACCTCAGCTGCACACGTAACCTCAGCCCATTGCGATCTTTTCGCTGCGTAACATTTTCAGAGCAAAAAAGACCCTACGCTGCTACGGATGGAATGAAGCTGACGGTTGAGGACTAGCAAGAAACTCTGAGGGACTCATGGTGTACAAGGTCGAGTAAAATGCTAATTGTGAGGAGTTTACGAGTGGAGTCCACATCACCAAGCACTGCCCCTGACGCTGACCACACTTCACTGTGACGCATCATCGATTTGACAAGCAAGAAGAACATTCTACTTGTCCAACCATGCATAGACAAAACGCTTCTCTGATGGCGTGAATTTAGTGGACACACCACGGAGGTAGGTGGAGGCAAGCTGAGGGCGTGAACAGGCCGGAGCAATACCTCGACAAGGGAGGGTTCACAGCATAACCCGGGGAGATCCAAGGAACCGGGAGAGACGCAGGAGGAGTCAGCGATTTGGGAGGCGGGAGGACCACAGTTATCAACGTCCTCCTTTGTCTTCACATTCCAGCCGTTTGTGGCAAGATGCGTCGCTCGAGGCGGGGAGTGCAAAATGGCAGATGTACTTCATGCCTGATCCATCCGAGAGATATGGACCTGGCGATAATGATGAGGGACTCGTGCATGCGTTAAACAGATAACAGACTCGCATGTACAAAAAAGTGAAAAAAAAAAAAATGATTTTACTGAAATCAGATACCATCGATGTGAGTTTACGGTTATGTTGAGCTGTGGCGGTCTTTGCGGTCAGCCGTAGATAACACGGGGCGACGTGAGCCCTTCGAGCACGGAAGGTAAGACCCTTAAGCACTTCCTGACTTGACCCTGAAATGCCAGATCACAGGTCAAGCCACCACACCCAAGGGTCGCGCCGTCGTCTGAAAGGCGTTAAGACTAAAGGTGTGTTGACAGAGCACACACACACACACACATATATATATATATATATATATATATATATATATATATATATATATATATGGGTGAAGATTTGTTGAGGTATTCGGAAGAGAGGAAACGTTATGGGTGAGAAGAGAGTGGTGAGAGTAACTGAGCTTGGAAAAGAGACTTGTGTGAAGAAATACCAAGAGAGACTGAGTGTAGAACGGCAAAAGGAGAGAGTAACGGAAGCAAGGCGAGTGGGCAGGGAATGGGAAGCATTTTGGGAAGCAGTGATGGCATGTGCAAAAGATGCGAGTGGTATGCGTAAGGTGGAAAGCGGGCAGATTGGAAAGGGTAGTGAGTGATGGAATGAAGGAGTAACGTTCCCAGTGGCAGAGAAAAGAGAGGCATATGGGCGATACTTACAGGGAAGGCATGCAAATGATGGGTGGATGTATAAGGGAAGAGGGCTGGAGGTCAAGAGGAAGGTGCAGGGGTTGAATATGAGGGCAAATGAGCGTTAGGGTGGGCGAGTATCAATATATTTCAGGGGGCATAAGATGATGTTTTGGATGGCGGAAAATAATGTGCGAAAAACAAAAGAACAAATGGGAACATCGATAAAGGGGGCAAATGAAGATGTGGTAAATGGTAGTGATCAAGTGAGGAAAGGGGGTGAGTATTATGAATGACTCCTGATGGGTTGGCAGATGTGGAGTGTTAGAGTCGGGGTGGTATGCCAAGTGAGAGTCAGGGAGAGTGGGTTGGTGAGGGGTGAAGAGGTGGTGAAATCTTTGCGTAATATGAAATGTGGAAAGGCGGCTGGAGTGGATGGCACTGCACTTGAATTTCTTAAGATAGGGGGTGACTGTGTTGCTGACTGGTTAGTTAAGATTTTCGGTGTATGTATGGATCATGGTTAGGTGCCTGAGGTTTGGTGGAGTGCATGTATAGTGCCACTCTTATAAAGGCAAGATGGACAAAGGTGAGCGTTCAAACTACAGATATATAAATTTGTTGAGTAAGTTACGTGGGAGAGTAGTGACTGAGGTGAAGGCAGGTACACAACATCAAACTGGAGAGTTACAACGCGGATTCAGGAGTGGTAAAGGATGTGTGGATGAGGTGTTTGCTTTAAAGAATGTGTTAGAGAAATACTAATAGAAACAGAAGGATCTGTATGTGGCATTTATGGATCAGGAGAAAGCATATGATACAGAGTTTTTAGAGATGCCTTGTGGAAGGTCTTAGGAACATATGGTGTGGGAGGTAAGCTGGTAAAAGCAGTGAAATCTTATCAAGGGTGTAAGGAATGGGTACAATTAGGAAGAAAGGAGAGTGGTTGGTTCCAAGTAAAGGCTGGTCTGCAGCAGGAGTGTGTGATGTCCCCATGGCTATCTAATTTGTTTATGGATGGGGTGGTGAGGGAGGTAAATGCAAGTCTTGGAGAGTGGGGCGATTATGCAGTGTAAGGGATGATGGGACCTACGAGTGAGCCAGATGTTGTTTACTGATGACTCCGCACTGGTGGCAGATTCAAATAAGAAACTGCAGAAATTGGCGACTGAGTTTGGAAGCGTGTGGGAAAGGAAGATGTTGAGAGTAAATGTGAATACAGCAAAGTTTTTATGTTTCGCATGATAGAGGCACACGTTCATTGGGGTGTGAGTTAGAATGGAGAGAATTTGGAGGAAGTGAAGTGTTTCAGATATCTGGGAATGGACATGGCGGGGAATGAAACAATGGAAGCGGAAGTGAGTCATAGAGTTGGTGAGGGGGCGAAGGTTCTGGGAGCACTGAAGAATGTGTGGAAAGAGAGGTCGTTATCTGGGTGGGCAAAAATGGGTGTGTTTGAAGGCACAGTAGTCCCAACAATTTGTATGGATGATACTGTGCGAAAAAAGTATCGGATGTGTTGGAATTTAATTGCCTGAGAACAATTTGTGGTGTGGGGTGGTTTGACTGAGTAAATAATAAAAGGATAAAAGAGACGTTTGATAATAAAAGGAGTTAAGATGAGATAGGTGAAGAGGGTGTGTTGAAATAGTTTGCTCAAAGGAGAGTTTGACAAAAAGGATATATGTATCAGAAGAGGACTAAAAGAAGCGGTAGACCAAATTGGAAATGAAAGGATGGAGTGAAAAAGATTTTGAGTCATCGGTGCCTGAGAGAGTGAACTGCATGAAAATGTGGTATACAGGGTTCGACGCGCTGTCAATTGACTGAACCAAGGCATGTGATGCGGCCGGGGGTAAACGATGGAAAAGTCTGTGGGGCCTGGATGTGGATGGGGAGGTTGTGGTTTCGGTGCATTACACATGACAGCTAGAGAGAGGATGCGGGCGACTGCCGACTTTCTTCGTCTGTCCCTGGCGCTATTTCGCTAAGGCGGCAAACGACGATCAAATATGGAATTAGAGAAAAGAAAAGAATATGTATATAAAGACCATAAACATACTTGGTAATATTCTCTCTCTTTCTCTCTCTCTCTCTCTCTCTCTCTCTCCCCGCAATCAACAAAACTAACAATGTGTCTGTATTGCATGTCAAGCAGAGGAGCCACACGTACGTATGCCATTAACCTGAGCTGCAACAAGGAGGTTAATGTCCTTCCTTCACCCTGCTGCCCCCACGGCCACCATCCCTCCGGCAGGAGGAGGCTCCGTCCCCGCCTCCCGTCGCCTCATACATAGGCCCGTGACCACAGGAATCACAGGATCATGGCCGGGCTGGCCGCACCTGGACACTCCTCGTGACCACAGGTTCGACCGCCTCGTCCCGCCACTGCCTCACCCCAACACCTCCCACCAACACTATACGCCAACATTCATTCCTCTCCAACACAATTCACGCTTACGCTCCTCACCTACACTATACGTAAACATCACTCACAAACACCATACGCCAACATCCCTCACCTACAATTATATATCCTCACACACACACACACACA
>JAYMFT010275199.1:0-10569 GCA_038088735.1 Panulirus argus
TATATATATATATATATATATATATATATATATATATATATATATACTTGCTCGCCTCCATCCATCCCTGGCACCATCCCGTCCAACAAGAAACAGCATCCCCGCCCCCTGCGTCAGCGAGGTAGCGCCAGAGAAACAGACGAATAAAGACCATATTCACTCCTACTCAGTCTCTAGCTGTCGTGTGAAATGCATCAAAACCAGCTCTCGTACCTTTGTCCCGGCCTCTTGCTGTCTTCTATTGTACAACACTTCTCCCAACAATTGCTCCCACTCCTTCTCTTCAGACGCCGCCCACACAACCCCCCCCCCCTCCCTTGTCTCTTTCACTTGAGCTCTAACTTCCTCATTCCACCGCTAACTACCCTCTTTCTCATATATCCAGATCCCACCTTCCGCGTACCACACACTTCAGCCAGGCACTTAAGAACGGCTTCACTTAATACCTCCCACCAACTCCTCTTCCTCTTCCCTATTTTCATTTGCTCTCTCCCTACGGCACTCTTCACGCGATCTCTCTTAGAATCTCTACACACACACACACACACACACACACAGATGTCATTTCCAAGCTCGTACATCTTCAATGGTTCTTTGCACACGTACGGTCCTTTCCTCGTCTCCTAAAACCATCACAAGCATTCAAACTTCCTCCGCCTAGAGATGATTAGACACTGTATCTGTCACCCCTTCCAGCACGTTCACGTCTAATAAACTTTCCTTTGCACACCTGTTGGTCTGTGCAGAATCCAGCACCACCCACAGACCTTAACTCAGCTCATCCGCGGATATTCACGTGAGCAAATCTTTTAAAACAAATCAGTTCCAATCAGCATTAAATTTTGGACACGCACCTCGAAAAGCTTATCCCAGTTTGAATTTACATACACTGAGGACACCAGGGCGCCAAACGGTATCTTCAGCTGCCAAACTGACCACTCTTGCATTCTGACCCCTTATATCACCAAGATTTGTTCCCTTGCATCAAAACATCCAAAGTACTTACTCAGCTACTCACAAAAAGCACTGCTTTCTTCCTCACTCCTGTCACCGCCGGGTACGTAAGCACTAACAATCACCGACCCCCCCATTTCACTGTAGCTCACACCATTCTCAATGTCACTGGCTAATTCTTCCTTACACAATCTCATGCCTGCCTCCCTCTCCGTCAGAGATGCCACCCGATACTTCACTCTTCCCTCACACTAACCCCGGAACTTTAACCTCTGAACAATGGCGGACCGATCTAACGCCTTTCCCTTCAACTTTCGCTCAGGACCGAAACATACGAGTTCTTCTCATCACACAGAGCCCGTATTTCTCTCTCTCTCTCTCTCTCTCTCTCTCTCTCTCTCTCTCTCTCTCTCTCTCTTTTCATCTTGTTTACAACTACGCACAATCAGACCATCTCGGACGAGCCTCCAAGAACAAGTTCTACGATGAGTCTTTCTTTTGTTCCTGTTCTTGGAAAGTGATAATACAGCAAGGGAATGATTTCAGCTCCTCCCTGTCACCCCCTATTATTCCCTTAGATACGGAGAGATGGAGTGAATATCTTAAAGGACAGTTAAATGATTGATTATTGGATGATTTCTGGTCTGGATGATATGGCATGCAGAGTGAGGGAGTAATGGCGAATGATACGTGAAAAGAGAGGAGGCACTGAAAGCCACGCATGAGATAAAATGTGGCAAAGCGACAGGAATGGATGGGATTGCATTTGAGATTTTCGAGAATGGGGATGATGGCGCTTGTTGATTCGTCAACTAGGATATCAATCGTTTGTAGGGAACAATATGAGGTGCCTGCGGACTGGCAGAATGTAAATATAGCTCCCTTATATAAAGGCAAGAAGGATTCAAGTGAATGCTTGAATTACAGAGACATAAGTCCGTTGAAAGTACCTGGTAAGGTGTGTGGAAGAGCGGTGACAGAGGGTGGAGACATGCTAAGACTATCTGACTGGAAGGAGAAATGTGGCTCAAGAAGTAGAGGGTGTGTGGACCAGGTTTTTGTTCTGAAGAATATATGTGAGAAATTTGTGTGAATATGTTAGGGATGAGAAAGAGAGAGGCCTTGTGGAAGGTGTTACGGATAATTGAGGGATACGCAAAGTTGCTAAATGCAGCGAAGAGTTTCATCCAGGAGAGCAAGACGCGCTTGCGAAAAATGCGGGGAAAGGGGGAGTGGTTCCAGGCAAATGTGGGCACGCGTCGAGGGCGTTTAATGTCACCGTGATTCTTTAACAGACGACTCGTGAGAGGGGAAACTTCAAAAGCTGGGAAGACTGTGCGAAAGTTGGGAGTAAAAGTGAAAAAGGTGAGGTAATGAGGCGCAGCGGGAGGGTGTGACAAGACAAGTTGTGTGTAAGTTTGAATACGGAAGGACCTGGAAGAATTGGAGTGCTTTAGGCATCTGGGAGTGGACAAGGCAGTGGATGAGACCATGGAAACTGAAGTAAGTCACGTGGTGAAAGAGGAGGCTATGGTCCAGGATGCGTTACGGAGCATGTGGAAAAGGAAGTCTTTGTCTGTAAAGGCAAAGATGAGTATGTCTGAAGGTATAGCAATGCCGACAGTGTTGTATGAATGTGAGTCTTTGGCGCTGCACGCGAGAGAAAGGAAGAGGGCGGACATGCTGATGATGGCACGTCTGAGACGATCCTTATGTTATGCAGGCTAATCTTGTATAGAATTATAGTACAGAAGAGAGATATGATGGTCGATCCAGTCTGATTGAGAGGGCTAAGCAGGGCGTGCTGAAATGGTTCAAACGTATGGTGAAGAGGAGTGAAAACAAGACAGACTAAGAGGAAGTAAGGGAGAACACCAAGAAGGAGATAGAAAGATGGCGTGAAATAGGCTCTGGGGTATCAAGACCACAACATTCTGGAGGGTGAGAGGCGTGCGCGGGATTAAATGAACTGGATAGTCGTAGCATACGGGGAGCGACGCGCTGTCAGTGAGGTAAATCAGAACATATGAAGCGATGAAGGTAAACGATAAAGTATTCTGTAGGGCTTCGCTTTGGATGATTAGGCTCCGCTTTCGGTACATTATACAAGACAGATGGTGTGAGGATGTATGCAAATGAGGCCATTGTTTGTCTGTCTTTGTTGCTTTGTCGGAAAGAAGGTAGAGGTAATTACGTATAAGAATATATACCTGTGTGTGTGTGTGTGTATGTGTGTGTTTCTGTCCCCCTTGTCTTGCCTCCCACACAACCCTGCGGAAAAAAGAAGACAGGAGACCTAAAACACGTCTTTGGACCGAAGTCTTAAAAATCTGAGATTAAATCGGGTTAACCTTCACGTCAGCGTTTGGGGGATTTTCGCCGCAAGATTTTTATTCTCGTCAACATCTCTGCCAAAATGATTGCGAAAACAAATTTCGGAAATACGGGTTGTGAAACCTTCAGTATTGTCAGGAATTTCTATTCCCTGAAGCTCACTGTAATATATTCAATATCCCTTGTCGCCCAAATGATGAGAAAAGACCTTAGGTCAAGTATTCACAGAGACGAACACTCTCTCTCTGTCTAGTGGAACAAACAATTACAGATCGTATATTCACACGATTTTCCAACTCTCTCTCTCTCTCTCTCTCTCTCTCTCTCTCTCTCTCTCTCTCTCTCTCCCTTCTCGTGATCTGTAGCGCATATTGGTATACCCTCGAAAGGGTAGCATATTATACTTCATAACTCCCATACGTCATACGCTTCAGTATATCAACGCCAGCATACCCCTTACCCACGACGCGAATGCTGTATTAACAGAAGTATACAACTGTAAACTCTGTGCCGCCCACGTGACATAACAAGAAGCAGCATACGTAGACTGTAGTATACCTTCTTCCCACGATATACCACATCCTCCAGCATACTACACAAATGAAGTCATCCTAACACAAAACATACAGTAACATAACACGGCGATTAAATCGGTGCAGGAGCTACTGTCCTACACCAGTCCCGCCACCGTCACCTCATCCCACCGGAGATCCCTCTTCCCCGAGTTGCAGTCCAACCACATCGAGCTCCTCCAAGCTCTTACACACCACTATAGGAAGAGTCTCATCCCGTCGTTTGTGAATATCATCAATAATTAGTAAACTACCATCAACTACACTTTTATATTTGTGTACGGACTGTGTCGTTAATACCTCCCATTCATCGTTGCTTTTAGATTTCTAAATACACTTTCATTAAGTATAATTTCCAGTCTTTGGCTGCAGTTAATAAATGTTAGTTATCATTATTATCATTACTATTATCATTATCACAGATAATCATATAATAGTATTATACATTATAACTCATTATCATTATCATTATATATCATTATTATGTTTATCGTTCTTATCACTGCGTACATCTTACACAAGACAGATAAAGAAACAGCAGGCCGTCTGCCATGCTCCGCCCAGGTCATCCCACGACCTACCCGACCAGTGAAGTGAACCTCTTGCTTCGTTGTTCACCGGTAATGACCTTATGTCCAAGCCCACTAGAGATATCTTCATTATCATCATTATTTCTTTTTTCTTTATCACATCTTGAAGCATGTGTGTATTTGCGGTACTGGAGAGAGAGGTACGTCGTTAGTACAGATGCGGCAAAATCCAACGGACCGAATGACAATACTCCATTGCCAAATAAATTCCAAAATGCACAGAGGAATATTTTGATCCTTTTGTCACAACCAAATTATGACAGATGAGACGAGTCGCTGCATCTAAGCCAAAGAACACGCGAACCGGAAGATGATTTGCGCTGGACCAGGCACTGACCTGTCCTCCTCCAAATAGGTTTGCCCTAAATCAAAGTTTGTAGTTTTGCAAACGAATCATGACAGGCTAATTTATGCTCCCTTCTTCTGGAAGCAATTTCCTTGACTTAAGAGGAACCCAATTTTGACCCGTAGATCGCCGAATAACTTCCAGATAACTAAACAATGATCTGCACTTCTGCAAGAGAAAAAAAAAAAAGATACTTAGGAAGAACCAAACAATATTTTCTCCTCTCTCAAATAATTTGCGACTACTCAAAGTTCCCTCTGTCCTCCTTCCGTCCCCACCCACAGAATGAAACGTAAAAACAAAGACGAATTGGTCTTTTACGGGATAAATTTGAGATGCTCAAACTATACTCTAAAATTTTCAAACAACTTTAGCGTCAGTCCCCAAAAAATTCTCTACTTTGCGCCAAACAACTTACGACGGATTAAATAAGTTGCTCTCCTTTATGAAACAACTTGCAATGGGTAATGAAAGTGTCCAGACCCTTTTGCATCAAGGGAACCTTTTCTCTGTACTTCCAACACACAGCTTTATACTCGCTCATTTATATACTGCACGAAAGTAAATGTGAATTTGAGTAAGAGAGAGAGAGAGAGAGAGAGAGAGAGAGAGAGAGAGAGGAGAGACTCCATTCACAGTCTTTGACTTCCACCAAAAGATTTCCACCTCAGATCATGAGAAACACCCTCTTCGTATCAGCTTCGATTTTGAATTCCATGACCTGACTGACGTGTTCCACCACTCGTGCTGGAGGACGCTTCAAGCGGCGGTCTTTCTATACACCGAAACCCGCCCTGGAGTGACGCAGGAAAGCGGTGGTCGTTCTCCAAAAGCCTCCTGCCCTGGAGAGGCGCAGTATAACGGAGGGATCGGTCGCTAATGCGCTCTCATCCCAGCCAGCGTCGCGAACACGGCACAATCTTTCCGCCCCTTTGCCTGGAAAACACCCAGAGGGAGTCATTCCAGGTACCACTCGAGCTGCTGTCTTCCCGGAACGCCCGTTGCCGAAGAACAATAAGAATAAAAGGAAAGAGCTGGAGAGGAGAGCCGAAGAACTAAGGAAAAACCAGGAATCTCTCCCATCAACAACCTCTGGAACTTCGTGGTGAGGCCCAAATAGCTTTTTATCTTTTACCCCCTTTTTCAACTGCATTGTAAACGTATGAGTTGGCTTACCAAGAAGAGCTGAAGGGAACACCACACACCACGGTTAGAAATAGATGAATTGACCACCTCTGCCTCTGCAGGGTCTACGAGTGACACTATTTGCGCCTCAGCATAGTTTAAAGAAAAAGAAAAAATAGGTTTACAGGCATTTTTCCACAAGCCATCTCTTTGCTGTATGTTTCTGATCTCTTCTGCTTATCACAAACGGCCTTCTCGAAAGGACCCCAGGGGCCTGTCTCTGTTTACATTCATTTGCATTCCACTTGCATTTGCATTTCATGACAGTTGTCCCAATTTTCACCGAAATTTCTAGCTTTCTTCCAGTGTGGTGTAGTGTCCTTTGGCTGGTGTGTCAACGGCCGATGTAGGAAGTACCTACAGGAGGATGAGTCCTTCCTCTGCCGTGGACTCGGTACCACAACACTGTTATATTACATCCGATGACCATAAGTCTAATAACTTCCAGACCCCAGTTACCTCTTACTTTGGTCTGGTGTGGAGGTGTATGTTGGCTAATGGTCCTGCCAAGTGTTTATCTTCTCTGTGCGAAGGAGTTTCAAGGATGAGGGAAGGAATTTCAATTTCGAGTTGTAATTTCGCTTTTCTCTTTTTCATCGCATTTTCAGCAATTAAAAGTCGCTGTTGTTTTTGTCTTTATGTTTTCTCCCTTTAGTATCTTCTCCTTTCTCTTTTTTTTTTTTCCTCGTTTACTTCGCGTGGGAGAATGCCACTCACGTATCTCTCAAATGTCGCAGAAGGCGACTAATTGGAGCGGGAGCTGGGGGGCTGGAAATCCTCCCATCGTGTACCATTACTTCTAAAGACAGGAGCAGAGGAAGATACCGAGCAAGGACCTCTCTCTCTCTCTCTCTCGTTCATCGTCTCCCCCTAACTCTACCTCGCTAAGGTGGGAAACGGAGAACAGGCATGAAAGAAAAGTGACCACCTCATACCTTGAAAGCAAAACGAATGGTGTCATTTAATCTAGAATTTCAGAAAGCATTCGATAACTTCCTGTGTAAGAGATTACTAGCAAAAACTGGTCGGAAAACTGGTCGAATGGCCGTAAACAATGAGTGGTGATTAACGGTAAAGCCTGAGAATGGTTGTACGTAACAAGTGGTGTGCCATGGGGACGGTCGTCTTTCTCATACATATCAATGATATCGAAAATGGGAAGCTTTGTAATATGTCAAAAATTCGCTAATGACACCGAGCTAGAAACAGATCAACGACAGAAAGCGACAGTCTGTAGATTTAAACAGACACAGACAAACAGGTGGACTGCACTCGCAGATGGCAAATCACTTCTAACAAACACACAGACACGAAACACACGAAAATATGCACATACATCCACAGACACACGGACAGATACATAGAATTGACACGTTTGAGCACAAACACACATACAGACACAGTCACAGGCACACAGACATGCAAATGTATAAAGAGATACATATACACACACACACGCACATACAATGTGAAGAAAATTCAAGGTCTCACGCAAGCATACTTATACAGGAGAGCACACACAAAAATACACACATACCTAGAAACATTTTTCTTTTTATACATACGCACAAATGCAAACACATTAAAACATAAATATCCACACACACACACACACACACACACACGTACGTACTAAAACGCACGTAAACACAATTACGTAAATACACACATAAACACACATCCCCACAAACACGCATATATCAAAACACATACACACACACACACACACACACATTAAGCAAATGATAATGGATACATATCCGTTCTCTCCAAGGCACTAATACCCCAACCTCGGCGCAACTTCACTGGCCATCTATTAACAATAGATGAAGGTCACATGCGCAAATTCTGAATCGAGAATAAATCCATGATGCTTTACTTGTCGGAAAAGTCCCCCTTGAAAATCTCATAACATGAGCAGGATTGCTTCATACCCCAACCAGAATCCAGTTACTAGCTTTGGAGGAAATTGCATGTTAAATGCGTGTTTTCTAACGGTACGGAAAAATGCCTTTTGATGAACGAGTGACATTCGGAATCGTGGAAACTATGATAAAAATCGTGGCGGGAAAAGTTTGGCACTCAAGCACTACTGAGTCAAAGCAAAGGGACTTTGATATCCTTTTGACTCGACAAGCGTCAGTGACTTCGCTACTCCAATTCCAACGCCCGAAGTTAAGTTCTCCCAATACCCGTGTAGGGGGCCGGAGCCGGGGTATACCAGTTCATAGTGAGCCGCCTGTGTGCGTCAAACTATTTAGTGGCGCTAGACTCCGCTGTTGGCTCGCACAGCGCCATTAAATTTACGCTCAGATTACCACCAACTTAACTGTTTGTATCCAGTTCCAAACTTTTATGAGCCGCGTTTTTATTGGACTATTTTTCCCCTCATGCCTCCATGACTTTGGTAAAACACACACACACACACACACACAATCACACACACACACACACACCTGGCTTAGGTTGTGTGTGTGTGTGTGTGTGTGTGTGTGTGTGTTGTGTGTGTGTGTGTGTATTCAAAGGTTAAGAAACGGGGCAGTACGAGTGTAAAACTCTCTCTCCCTATAACACACAAAAAGTAATTACACTCACTCTAACACACGCACACACACAGAGAAAAACGCTACAGTCCAGACAGAAGACTGAAGCGTGACCTTATCACAACTTTTAAGTTTTTAATCCATATTAATGACGTGACGTTAAGAGACCCTAGGTACAAGAACCAGAGGAAATGTAAGGAAGTACTTTTTTACAGTACGAGAGTGACGGATGAGCGGAAAACATTGGTAGGGAAATGATGAAATGTGGACAGCATACAGTTTAAAAAGTTGCCACGTTCCCCGAGAAACAAAGAAAGAAATGGACAGGGTAAATTATCATGAGAATTATTCACTAGTTAAGTATGTCGTAAATGACAGCACGTTTTAAAAGCAATATCGATTCGTATCTTCATAAAAAAAAAATTCCGTTTTTTTTCTTTTTCTTTTGCTTTTGCAAAATGATAATAAATGATTTATCTTTATAATATTGGTCAAATATCAGACCTCCAGTGTCAAAAGCCTGATAGAGTGTCAGTACCACCTACGGGTTTCTTATCACACCCGCACTAAACGATATATATATATATATATATATATATATATATATATATATATATATATATATATATATATATGTATATATAATTGCGCTCCTGCAAGATACTTAAATGTTTTTCTCGAGCTGGTAAAGGTACGTACATGTATTCAGCATCATCATCACCACAGCTAGTCGTGACAGATTCACGGACTCCTCAACCCCGGCCTGGCCACCACGAACCACCCTCAATACCGCTGGTGTGACCCGAGGTCGTGCTGTTGTGTACACACTTCCGCTAATGCATAACTCCGCAAAAGAACAGTGAATAGGATGAAATGTCACCCGTCGCCCCTAACACTCGCTCCTTCCCTTCAACTGTAGCCTCAGCTTGTCTCCAACTCTCGCTACACCCCGTCAAGCGTAGCCCTAACACTCGCTACACCTCGTCAAATGCCGCCACATAGACCACCTCAACAGCCTGTAACCCAAGGTCCACTGAGCATCAAAGGTTAGCCTTAACACGGCAACTCTCTAGTCACCATCATACGATTATCACGAGAAATATATTAATATTCCAGTGACACCGGATGAAGATCTTCCTCATGTGTACTCGAGGCACTGAATAACAGCACCTAAATATCATCTATCCCTTGAATCAAGACGCAAAGACTAATTAACATTATTTTGACGTCTTGTTTCCCTAAGTTTTCGAGAGATACCCACGGTATTGCTACACACGGAGAGAGACCCCTTGATGCCATGTTCACACAATAGGTGACCAGATACTAACAGACACCCCAGACCCAGGAATCACAAAGTGCTCCTCCCACCTACTTCCCTCCCTCGTAGATCACCTGACCCTCACACATTACTACCTGTTGTAGTAGCGACCTATCCTACGACCCTCACACACGTGTAGACCCAAGCGAAGGTTAAAGCTACCCCCACCCCAAAATCAAAATCCCAGACCCGTCAACAGAAATGAAAAGTAAATCGTTTTTCAATTCACTAGAATCAAGACGCACTTTTAGGAATTCCCACACTCGCACGATGACGTGATATGTGACCTCTACCCCCCCACAACACAACAGTTGGTCTAACGTGTGATCATTGTCCCAAAAATAGAGGAATTTAAAGGGAGAAAGAGACAGAGGCACTAAAATTCACAGCCCCAGACGCACTTCAATCACGCGGGGTAAGCCAGCACGCGGAACGGGGCGACGCGGCTGGAGATGGAAGGGTTTGGTATCGCTCTAAGCTGAAGATCCAAGTGTGGACCCCGGCGGCAGCAGCAGCAGCAGCAGCAGCGGCCGCTCGACCTTCACTGCAGCGGAGACCGTGAGCAACTGGTGTTGGCGGGCCGGACGCCCGGCCCCCGCCGGAGCTGCTTGCTACCACCACCAGCCCAGCCACTGGGGAGGAGGAGGAGGAGGAGTAGGACCTCCCCTGGGGAGGGAGGGGGGGGGGGGCTGTAGTGACGCAGGGGGGGAAACGCAATCCACCCAAG
>JAYMFT010275209.1:0-40101 GCA_038088735.1 Panulirus argus
ATCTATAGCCCATGCCTCACAACCATATAATATTGTTGGAACTACTATTCCTTCAAACATACCCATTTTTGCCCTCCAAGATAATGTTCTCTCCTTCCACGCATTTTTCATCGCTTCCAGAAACCTCGCCCCCTCCCCCACCCTATGACTCTTCTCCTTGTCCCCTCCACACATAAACATCCATCCATCTGAAACCATTCTACCCAGGCAAATAGGAGTTACACTTTTGTTTTTATACTTAGATGTGCCTATATATACTTTTTCCAGAAAATGTTCACTGAGACCAAAGCTCACAGCAAGGCAATTGACATGGAGTTGCGACGTCTGGAAGTGGCTCAGGCCAACCAACACGTTGCATACCTTACACAGTACATGCCTGACAACTTTATGACTCGTGGAGGTATGTAGAATTACAGTGGACTCATATTACTCTATGTTGAATTGGTTTGAATTGAGGTAGATAAGCCACCAATTTCAGTGTTTAGAGAATGATAGTAGATGTAGAGGAGAAGGAAATGAATAACCATTTCATTTTGTATGTTTTGTCTTATTCACATGGTCCTATGCCAGGATAGGATACTGTGGTGTACTCATTTTTTGGGGGGGTCAGTATTTTTTTTATATACTTATTTAGTCTTGTTCCAGGTTAGTGTGTTATATAACCAACTTGTCATATGCTAGGTCATGTGTTGGCTCACTATGCTTAAGTATGCTCATCTGGTCAGTATGCTTAGGTATACTCATCACATGTACTTACTTAGTTCCTTTCCCAGGAGTCCCTTCTATCTTTACAAAACCCTTGCAGTACTCAGGAATTCTGCCATGTCTACCAGATGGGACCATAGATTATAAAGTGAATTGATGTGTGTGTGTGTACTTGTGTTGGCTGAATATAGGGCATCTGAGCATTGAGTGTTCATAGTCTTCATTGTGGTTGTTGTATTGTAGGCATGAAGGGTCCTGGGATGTGTTGAATTGGTGTGTGTGGTATTGTAGAGTTGGGTGATGTCCATTGCAAAGATAGACAAGTGTGACTTCTATTTGCCTGGTTAGAGTGGTTTCAGATGGATGAATGTTTATGTGTGGAGGGGACAAGGAGAAGAGTGAGACCAAATTGGAGATGGAATGATGGAGTGGAAAAGATTGTAAGTGCTTGGAGCTTAAACATGCAGGAAGGTGTAAGATGTGCATGGAATAGGGGGAATTGGAACAGTGTGCTATTAGAGGATGATATGCTGTCACTAGGTTGAACCAGGGCACATGAAGCAATCAGGGGAGATGACAGAAAGGTCTGTGGAGCTTGGTTGTGGATAAGGGGCTGTGGTTTCAGTGGATTATTCATGAGAGCTAGAGAATGGATAGGCCATTCTTCTTCAGTTTGTGGTGCTGTCTTACTATTGTGGGAAACAGCAAACAGGTAAGAATAATTTTTTTTCTTCATGCATATTGTCATTTCCCACATCAGAGAGGTATTGTCAAGAACAGATGACTGACCCTAAGAGGGAAAAATCCCCACTTTGCCCCCTTCTCTGTTCCTTCTTTTAGTAGGAGAGGAGGATTTTCAGACCCCTGCTCCCACCCCTTTTTGTCACCTTCTACAACACGCAGGGAATACATAGGTAGAATTCTTTCTCCCAAACCACTGGGATATTAACTATATCTTAGGTTTGCAGTAAAGTGGAGTTTTACCAGGAAAAGCAAAAGCACTGTCGTCATCTGTTTCCTGGCGCAACCTTGCTAACTTGGGAAACAGCAGTCAAATATGATAAGTGTTTTGGGAGCAGCTTAGTGAGTGTGTCAGCTGTTTTGGTGCTCGAGACTGGGTATTTAGTGATGGGTGATTTGAATATAAAGGTGAGTAATGTGGCAATTGAGGGTATAATTGGTGTGCATGGGGTATTCAGTGTTGTGAATGGAAATGGTGAAGAGCTTGTGGATTTGTGTGCTGAATAAAGACTGGTGATTTGGAATACCTGGTTTAAAATGAGAGATATAACCAAGTATACATATGTGAGTAGGAGAGGTGGTCAAAGGGCATTATTAGATTACGTAGTAATTGATAGGCATGTAAAAGAGAGTCTTATGGATGTAAAAGTGCTGAGAAGGGTAGCTGATGGGATGTCTGATCACTATCTTGTGGAGGCGAAGGTGAATATCTGTAGAGGTTTTCAAAAAAGAGGAAAGAATGTTGGGGAAAAGAGAGTGGTGAGAGTAAGTGAGCTTGGAAAGGAGACTTGTATGAAGAAATATCAGGAAAGATTGAGTGCAGAATGGCAAAAGATGAGAGCAAATGAAGTGAGGGGAGTGGGTGAGAAATGGGGTGTATTTAGGGAAGCAGTGATGGCATGTACAAGAGATGCATGTGGCATGAGAAGGTGGGAGATGGGCAGATTAGAAAGGGTAATGAGTGGTGGGGTGAAGAAGTAAAATTGTTAGTGAAAAAGAAAGAGGCATTTGGACGGTACTTACAAGGAAGGAGTGCAAATGACTGGGAGATGTATAAAAGAAAGCAGAAGGAGGTCAAGGTGAAGGTGCAAGGGTTGAAAAAGAGGGCAAAGGAGAGTTGGGGTAAGAGAGTTTCATTAAACTTTGGAAGGAGGTAAATAATGTGTGAAAGACAAGAGAACAAATGGGGACATTGGTGAAGGGGGTAAATGATAACAGGTAGTGTTGGAGTGAGGAGGGGATAGAGTGAGTATTTTGAAGGATTGTTAAATGTGTTTGACGATAGAGTGGCAGATGTCGGGTGTTTTGGTCAGGGTGATGTGCGAAGTGAGATAGTGGCATTGGAGTTCACCAGTTATGGAGACGGTTTTGCCATGGCCACCCCCTTAAGGGAGTTGTAAAAGAGAACAGACATCAGAGATATGGATCGATAGTATATATCTTTAAATGCATCATAGGATGTTTTGGATTTCAGGTGACCATGATGCAGTGCTGGTGTTGCTGCTTGTGGCTAGAATGATATGGAAGGCAGACATTGTAGTGGGTGGCCTGCGAGATAAGTATCCTGCACCAGAAGTTATTGACCGAAATATGGTTCTTAAGTCTCACTCAGTTGAACAGTATGCCTTCTCATCCCGCCTATTGCAGCTTCTCTACACGTTGGAGGTAGATTTTTCAATGTTTGTTCCAGTTATGTATTTCTCAGTACAGTAAGGCATGTGTTTGGGCAGGAAGGGAGGAGGATGAGTGGTCCTTGGTGAAGATGAGTCCGCATTAAGGATATGTGATATCATTATGGTTGTTTAATTTGTTTATGGGTTGGATGATGAGGGATGTGAGGGCCTTAGATCTAGGGAGAGGCTGATCTACAGCATATTAGGAATGGGGGTGCATAGGAGTTGTATCTGTCATGTGTTCACAAGTCAGGAAGTGTAGTTTTGTGTATGGGGACAGCATAGGACTGGAAGAGAGGAAGTGTTTGGTACTGTAAGATAAGGATTCTTCATTGCTGTTAGAAAACTAGACAGCCAGTGACTTTAGAGAGTTCATTTTTTCTTTGGCAGATTGGTGTTCATTTAATAGTTTTCAAAATTTTAGTTCTGACTGTTTAGGGTGAACAAAGGCCCACACAGCTAGTTTTTATGGAGGGCAATATAGCTTGGTTTTGTTTAAGAGCAGAAATGCTCATTATCCAGAGTGTTTTTTTTTTTTTTTTTTTTTTTTTTTTTTTTTTCCACATTAGTAAGAGGATGGCTCATTTAGTATCTTCTTCACGTTATACTTACCATCTATTGTTTAATTTCTTCCTTGTTAGTTTTCCGTAAGTGTACAACAGTTTTTAGATGCTGACTCATTTCCTTTTTCACAGGCACTTCTTCATCAGTACCAGCACATACTTGGAACATGTAGTGTAGAGGTATTCCTCAAGCTTGGAACTTTGTATCCTGAGATGGCATCACATGAACGCAATGTAGACTTTTATGTCGACCTCCTCAGGAAAGACCAGGTATTATTACTATCTGCCTGCAGTTGAGATCTGAAATCAGAATGAGGAAATGGTTTACCAGGGATATTCAATAAATTTTTCCTTCTCTTATTTACATCCATTTCCATCACTTATGGCAACCATCATGTTCTTCCCACATGTACATTTTCAGTCCAGGAAGTGAGCTAATGTTTCGCTTACCATATTTGATGGCCAAATTGGTACCCAGAATTTTCAGGCATTAGTTGGTAACAAAAGCTCACTTAGATTATGAAGGAAAAACATAGAATGGTAGGAAAAAGAAAAACAAATAATTATTTGCTTAAGTTAGAGTAAGTAGTTTGTGTGATGACCTTATCAAGTAAGATAAATGTGTTTCGATCTTCATAAAACTGGTGTTTTAATTTTCTTTTGCTTTTGAAAAAGTAATTAAAGATACTCTAAGATTTCTGCCATACTTGAGAGTATTTCATTGTAAATGTGAACACTATATTAGAAATCAAGTAATAAGGGTTTTCCTAGTGTTTGATTTTGTATGCAAGTCATCAACATAGGTTTCATTCACATTTCTTAGGAGCCTGGAAATCTCATTTAAGACAGACTTACAGGCTGCGCGGTAAAAACAAATCTTTGACTTATCAAAGATATGTAACAGTCACTCACCAATATTTGTAGGTTAAAGTTTCTTTTATATTATTTCAAATATTCTGAATGTTGTGGTAACTGGTTAAAAGATTTTAAGAAGTTTGTGTGAAGATGAAAGTGTGATCATCTACATATCTTATTTCTGAATTTGCTTATTGAAACATTCATTTCATTTTATTTGGTGCTTTACTATTTATTCTGTCATCTTTCAGTAAAAACAAATAAATGAATGTCCAAGGTATTGATGTTCCTAGGATCCTTATTTGCTAGCCAGCTCGAATCCTAGCTTCATCAGTTAGGAAAGAAAGAAATTTATACATTGAATTTTCTGGCAGCTAGAAGTAATTAGTGGGAGCACTAGATAGAAGTAGTCAGTAGGAACATTAGGTAGGAGCCTCAGCAAACACCACACTTGAGGTGCCCTCTGCCATTGGCCTGTTAAGGGTGAGGTACTAAAGGCTAAGAAGCAGCACTGGAGTTCACTAGTTATGTTGACTCTATTGCTGTGGCCACCCTTTTGAGGGAGTTCCAATTGGAACAGGCATCAGAGATATAGTTAAACAGATTTACGAAACACCTCAGCGATATAAAAGATGCATTAACTAAAGTAGTGGACAAAGTTCCTATATGAGTTAACTTTTTGTAAATATAAGAAAGTGCCTGGTAAGTGAAGTTTCTTATCAATGGCAGATATTTTGATGCAGTATCATGAGACATTAAAGATTAATCAGAATACAAGATTGTGGAAAGTTATTATCAGGGCACCTTGCTTTGAATATTTGAAAAAATAGTGAATCTGAAAAAATTTATGAGTTGAATTTTGTATTTTACATTTATAGATGGAATCAGAAAAGTAGCTGGTTGCAATTAATGTTAGTATTATCATTATTATGTATGCAGCTGGATGAGAACATACCTATGGATGCCTTGGAGAAGACTGTTGCCTATTTCTCCACTGTGTATCCTGCTCACCTTGCTTCAGAGAAGATGGACCAAACCCTATACCTCACTGATGTTGTTCGAGTTTTATCCTCTGGCACTGATGCCACTGCTACCTACAGTGCAGCCATCACCACAATGCTCCATGTATGTTTGTATTAGTACCTTTCTGCATGAGTTGGATCAACCCATTGAATAGCCATATGATTACAGTTTTATGTATTTTTATCTCATCCATGAAGAAGGGTAGTAAGAATGTACCCACTTTTCTCCTGCATTCAGTAAAAGGTAACTAAGATGGGCAGGAGCTGGGGGCCTAGAAATTCTCCCCTTCTGTATCACTGTACAAAAGAAGGAGCAGGAAAAAGGGCCTAGTTAGGATTTTTCTTATGACATTTAGTTTGTTCCAGATCCTGTGTTGATACACAACAATGATTTGCCTATTATAGTAAATACAACTTGTAAATTTTAGAATTAAATTTATATTGATTTGAAATTTGTAAAAACTAAAATGCTAAAATTTTCCTCATTCCAAAGAATACTTTGAACAAAACTTTGTTAAGGAGTTCTTTAGTACAAATGTTCTGACCTGTTTTTATTGGAATTGTTCATGTGTATTTCAGAAGAAGGTTTGACAAAGGTTGATTTCTATAAAATAAGTTGTTGTGCAGGTTTAGATAAAGTAGAATGAAGTATGATGATAAGAAGAAATGTGTCCAAGGAAGTGGTGGATAGACTGAGTGGCCTAGAATTAGGTCATATTGGGAAAGCAGCTTTAATGTTTTGTCTTGATGATTAATGTTTATACAGAAGAAGTAAGGGAAGTCTTTAAAAGCAGAGTACAAGTGGAGAAAGTTGGTTGGGATTAGAAGGTGGAGAGGCTGTTTTATATGAAAAGTAGTTATCTTAGGTAGGGCAATAGAACTGTAAGGTATGATGTGGTTCATAAGAAAAAGAATATATCAGAAATGAGAGTATGAATAGGTTGATTGTACAGTATTTCAAAAATGGGAGTCAGGTTACAGAAAATGGTAGAAGAGAGAGGTTGGAGAGGGATGAAACTCCCTGTACTTGGAGGTGAGGATACCAAATCTATCCAAGGGAGTTTGGTGTCCCTATCCTTTGCCAATATGCAGGGTTAGTGTCCCCAGATTTTCAAAATTAGTTCCCATAAAAGGTTCATGCCTGTATGCTTATAAATAAAAATGACTAAAACTTCCTATTTTGGGGAGCAGTGGAACATTTTGGAGGGATGGCAAAAAGATGACCATTAGAATGTAGATGAGTGAGTTAGAGGAAGAATAAGCGAGTAAGAGATTGAATTATAGTGCGTGTTTATTAGAATACTTCAGCAGGAAGGAATGTGTTGAGATGGTATATAAAGTGCAAGATAGCATACTTTAGCTAGATGTATATAATTCTTGGAGCATGATTATATGATTGTAAGGTTGATTAGAGAGGGTATAGGGAGGAGGAGCACAATGAAGATATTAGGAAATAAAGAATAACAGGGTCATAAGAGAGGTATAGATACATATTTAGTGAAGAGTTTAATGATGTGCAGATACTTCTTTTTACCTCACAGTGTTTTTCTGCAGCCTCAGCATGATACCTGTGAAGTAGCAATGGTGTGTAAAGATGTTAGTGCAGCCAGCAAAGAGATACAGGGAGCTGTACGTAGGATTCGTCGCCGCATGCCACAAGATGGCTCTGTGGGTCCTTTGACTTACCCCCAGGATGTCCAGGATGCACTTACAGGAGCCATTACATTCATTAATAATTCTGCAAGAGCTCTGAAGCATGTAACTAAGTCATGCTTACAACAGGCTTCTTTACTAACTGGTAATCCTTGAGAAGTGTAGTTTACACTTGCCACATAATTTTTCATTGCAATCGGCATAGTATGAAGGACACATGATTAGGACACATATCATGCCTCACCAACTGGAGCTATATACACAGACAGCCCAACTATCCCAGAAAGGCATCAGTATTGTCAAGCAACTGTTGTTTGCATGCCAGTCAACCTCTGCCCTCAAAAATAAGAGAGACAGTTTTCATCCCAGTTTTTAAACTTGTCCTTGGTGTCAAAGAACCTTATAATAAGATGCTTCATGTCCATCTCTATATTTAAATCAAGGCAGCCTTCCTCTGGGTATGCATGTGTGTGTGTGTGTGTGTGTCTGTGTGTTGTGGCAGATGCTTGAAAAGACTTGGAATTAATGTGCATTAGTAACATTATTTTAATCTACGAATGTGTAGAGGTGACATATAGAAAGAGCAAAACAAAAGTGTTTCATTACTGAAAGATTAAGTCCTGCAGTTTGTAGTTATTGATGAACTTTTTGTTTTTCAACACTGCTTTCTCAGCGTGAGGCCTCCTGGATGAGTAACATATTAGCATCTATCTTTTACCTTCTCTTTTGAATGTTGAGTGGCTTTTGTGTTAATGTACATCACTGATGCCTAAAATATGGTGAGTTCCAGCACTGTGCAAGGGATGCTGGTTCACTATGTCATTAGTGGCATAATGGTAGTTTATTGACCATGTGGACAGTATGATAAATGTGTGGGTACAAACATATACAACAGAGGAGTATGATAGAGAGAAGTGTGATATGTGCAGGTCAGTCAGGGATGACTGAAATATTGTTAATGTGATTTTTGTAGCAGATGAACTAAGTCTTACCCAAACACCAAGGGCAGCAGACCTGTATATTTCTATGTATGAATTATTGCTGTTTAGGGACTTGTGAGAGGTCTAATACTAGTCATCAGGTGAGCTGCTCCGTATGAACCATGAGGCACAGTCTTACATTTCAAGAGGCAAAGATTGTGTGAATACCCTTCATGCCACTTATGCAATCATTTCATCTGCTATGTAGTATTTATAAGGATTATTAGATTGAATTAATTTTTGATGATTTCCCAATCAGAAAGCAGCTGTTATTAGACGGATGCCATTATAGCCTGGAAGCAGTGTGTTATTCCAGAGGAAATACTCACTGTACCACTCATACCACAATAGCATCTACTAAAGTATGTTTCATGTTTATTGAGGAAAACTGTTTTTGCTCCTTTCAGTTTAATTCGCATCCTGTCACCTCATGATATTTAAAGAAATATTGTTTGAGATATATATCCATTATGACATTAATTTTCTTTGTTGTTGTGTTTGTCATCAGATCCAGAAAATGGCATAACTGGTGACAAGCTGAAGGAGCTTGCCCACCAGGCTACTGACTTAATTTTTGGTGGAGAAGATTTGGGTCCTGAATCCATCAGACTATCTTTACAACGAACCCAGAATGAAATATGCCGCATTGCTAATATCCTGGAGAAAGGAGAATATGATTTTGATGGCACTGTGGAAGAGAGGGTAAGAAGTTAACTATGGTAGGGTATTCATCACATTCACAAGTTTGCTTGATGTGTATATTTTTTAATGTAATGGAGAATATTTATTCTTTTTCAAAGTCAAGCTAACCCTCTACATAGCTTCTATACAATAGAAAACATTATTATAGGATGTTGGAATAAAATGATAGGTAGGTTGATGTTTTAGAGGTTGACAGGTTTGATTACTCTCTTATCCAGGTTGCATTTGGACAGCACAGTGAATGGGAAACCTTCCGCTTAAAATGTTAGAGGAGCCGCATTACTAGTTATAGAATAGTTACCAGTAGTTAGCAGTTGATGTTTTTTATATCAAATTTACTTTCCATCCTTTACAAAGTGTGACAAGTCAGAAAAAAATGAATGGTGGCTTTTTTTGCACACTCAGTCTCAAGCTGTCATGGGTAATGTATGGATACTAATGCTAACCATCCACAACCAAGCCCCATTTATTACCTGACCACTATGGGCAATGTAGAGAAATTTCCACCATACTGACCAGTCTTTCCTTTATACCCAACCAGAACTCACATGTGGAAGCTATGAAGTAGAGCAAGTGCATAGGAGCCCTATTTATTACAGGAAAGATGGAAATTAATTTTTCCAACTCAGCATTCTTATTTTGCTGATTTCCCCATGTGTTTTTGGTGTTAGGCAGCAATGAAGTAAGTTGGATTTTTTCAGCAGAGCTTTAAATAGATTTAGCTTCTCAGATTGTGAGTTTAATCTATAACTTTATTCACATAATGTTGAGAGTCTAGGACAAAAGCAGAGACAGTTTTCTGTAGAGTTGAGAAATATGACTTGTTACCACATACTAGTCGACCGATAACTTTGTAATTACCTAACGCAAAAATCTAGTTCTTGGTAAGTTGCGAGACTGTTTCATCACTGAATTGGATCTTCATGAATTGAAAAACCCCAAGATTAATTGAAAGAGGAATACTGTACCATTAACTCTTCACCAGGAGTGAAGCATAAGGAGTATCTTGATCACTATCTGTGCCAACAAGTATTTTGAAAGTTGAGCCATGAAATAGCTGTGAGAGACCTTATGAACCTTGCTGAGATCCTGGTTGAATTTAGCTAGTTAATTTTCCTTCAGACAAATCAGGGCCCTGGATTTGATATTATAATACAAAACAGCTTGAGAATGCTGATGAGCATTGGTATGCTCTTGCCAATAACTCATTCAGGTAGGTGAAGCAATTGAGCTTGAAAAAGTTTCTTTCGGACAAGAGTGACTTCTGACACACTGGGGTATACCATGTTCTGTAATGTTTTATAGAGCATGGTAGATAGGACATGAGTGGCACCTTCCAAGTTAAAGTCAGCTGCCTATCATTGATGAGACTTTTTGTGTGTGCAGGGTAAATTTCATGTTCATCACTGGTAAAATCAGGGAATGTGTAATCAGGCAAATGATGAAATTCTTCAGTGAGCATCATTCGCTGAAAGGAAGACCATATGGATTCAGGAAAAAGTGCTCAGCAGCTGACATCATACTGATTATCTACTCCCAGTATTCAGGCACTAGATTATTTGGAAATCACTTGTTATCTACTGGATTAGTGTTGACATACTCCCCTGTATGTGGTTACACCACAATTGAAAAGTCAACATTAAGTCTCAACATTAAGTCTTTCTTATTGTCAGTGGATGTAAAGCAGTACAGTCTTGTTGAGGAGCTTTGCTTCAAAGATGTCCATCATTTCCCTGTTTCTGGTAGAAGAGTAGTTTTGAAGCTGTTGGAGCACAATAAAAGGGATCCAGGGTTCGTATAATGATAAAAATGTCTTCAGCATATTTGACAATCTCTGGTGTGGATATGTTTCATTTTACTATAACCGGTAAAACTGCATCCTTTTTGTTTCGTTCATTCGAATCATATGTGGCTCTTATGAAAAATATTAATGATCTCAATTAGTTATTTATATTTTTAAAGTGTTAGGGAATGTGGAAATTAATTCTTATTTGCTATTTACATTTTTTAGCCATTTCTGATTAAATAGTTTCTATCATATAAAATGCTGTTTTTATATTAGTTGTACCTGGTTTTCTTATGATTTTTACTTTTATTTTATTTATTTATTTATTTTTTTTTTTTTTTTCTCAGCCAGTACCACCAGTATCACTTAGAGCACAAGCTCGCAAGAACGAGATGAAAGACACAGAACATATCAGGTATAAACTAGAGAATAAGGAGCAAGATATTAAGGATCTCAAGTTGACACTTAAGCAGAAGAATGAAGAGTTCAGTGAGATGACAGTCAGACGAGACCTTGCTGAGAAAAAGCTATCCACAGCAACTAGAGATGCAGACATAACTATAGAGAAGCTGCAAAGGAAACTTGATGATACCCTGATGATGTTGCGACGTAAAGAAAAGGTAATATTATTGAAAATACAGTGTAGTGTAACTTTGATAGGTTTATTTTTGTACTAAAATATATTGACATTTTGTAATAGTGTGTACTTAAGTAGATTCACCCAACCATCATTAATGGTACATCCTACACAGTATGAAATTGAATAAAGAATATTGCATGATACGATCCCTAGGGTAGAGGAGAATGAATTCTGCCCTTTACTAGAGAGGTGCCTTTGCTGGGATAGATAAATAAAAACTGGAATCTTCGCGTTTTACCCATTTCTCTGAAAATGACAAACTTCATCAAGATATGTTTATATCAGTTATATATCCATGAGGAAGTTTATATTTATTATTCATAAGATATGGGCCAACAGTGTCAAAATCAGGAATGTAGTTAATATAGAAGCCAGAGTTTGTGCATTCCTCCACCTTTTTTTTTCTCATGCTTGTTCTACATTTCCTGCATCATTGAGTTGGTGCTTTGAATAAACAAAGAAAAGGCCTCATCTATTCACATCCATTCTTTAGCTGGTAAGTGCAATACACCAAAACCACAACCCCCTCACCAAGTCTCATGGACCTTTCTATGGTTTCCTTGGCTGCTTCATTATTCCCTAGTTTAGTCCATTGTCAGCACATTGCCCCCTGTACACCACATTGCTCCAGTTCACTCTTTCCTGCGCAGGCCATTCACCCCCTCACATATTCAGCCTCCCAGCATTCAAAATCTGTTTCTCGCAATCTTTCTGTCTCCTGTTAGCCATTCCCCCCCCTCCCCTCACTGTCCCCTCCACTTCTGTCACATATATCCTCTTTGTCATTCCTCTCCACACTCATTCTCTCCATATTCCATTTAGTTTTGTGTATTATATTATAAATAAACTGAGATGAAGTTCAGGGGATTTGGAGTGAGGCCCATTTCTCTATGTTCACTCATAACCCTTTAGAAATTGTGGTTATACCCTTGGAGATTTCTTGCATGTAAGCAGTCTCAAATGCCTAAAGGATTAAGTGCCCCATGTGACCTAGAAAATGAGTCAAGGTTTCCAAAGTCCAGTCTATATATGTAACTTCCATGGAAATATACATTCAAAGGAGATAGGATTTAGCTAGGAAATGTCAGGGATACCCTGTATGCAAATTGTATGGTGGTATTGTCAGCATTGGCGATATATATCAAGGAAATGCTATGTATAATCAAGTACAGGGGAGACTTGCAAGTGTTTCAATTTTACTGTATTTATTTTGCAGGTATCTGTTCTCATGATGTAGCCTTTATTTTCAGCATCATACATTTAAAGTAGGTTTTAAATTTAGAAGATTTTACAGCATACATATACTCTTCTTTATTTAGGAGTATGATGAAACAATGGACCATCTTCAGAGTGATATAGAAAGCTTAGAATCTGAAAAGGGAGAACTGCGAGAGAAACTCAAGGCACTGAACAAGAAGACATTGTATGAGGCATTGACCAAGTCCTCACCCTTTTCTGGTAGGGTATATTTGCCTTTTATGTTGCTTCCTGTTTACTGTGTTTATGAAATTTATTTATACTTTACAGCCATGGGTCCCCATCTCTTGAACCTTCATTTCTGTTGTACAACTTATTATTTTCCATATTCTGTATTTGCTATTTTATCATCTGTGTATTCATGTGTGTGTAAATCCCTATTTGTAAAGTACAGGGAAGGACTCTTACACTCATATCTTGAACTTTCTATGCTATTGTACAACTTGCTAAGCTTCCATTTGTGTGCTTTAATACAAATTTGTACTACATGTGGAGGGAGTGTGTGTTTATGTATTTAGCTATTCATATTGTGTGAGGAGGTAGTTTTACTCTTGTAAGGGTCTATCTCAAACATTCTTCATCAAAGAACTCTAAACTTTCATTATGATGTCTACATTTACCATGTCTTAAGTCATTTTATTCGACCATTCATACTATAAAATTACTTTCTAACATCTTTTTTAGAGGGTTTCTTTCTTAATTTCATATTATGTCCTCTGTTTATTTTATCCTTTCATCTCTTGAAGAACTGTTTATTGCTGTCCCTGTTATCAACCTGATTTAAAAACTTGATGGCTGTGATCAGGCCACCTGTTTATCTTCTCTCTTCCAAGGTAGGCACATATAAAGCCTCAAGCCATTTTCTGTAACTCACCTCTCTTAATTCTGGTAACATCTTTATTGTTCTCCTCTGGACCTTCTCTCTTAGCTCTGTGCATCTTTAGGTGTGGTATCCAAACATGAGAAGCATACTTTAGTAATAGCTTTATGGATGATGTGCATGTGTGCATATAGCTTTACCCTAATCCTTATGTCTTCTCTCCCGCTGTGATGTGTATGTGTAATGTCTTTCATTTTCCAGTCATTAGTTGTGTGAATCATGTGTACCCAAAACTTTAGTTTCCAGTTATTAGCTTTGTTAAAAGTTTGAATCTTGATGAAGCTTTGTGGGATCCCACTTTCATCAGTCCTCATTTCAAGTCTGAAAACAGAAATTAATCACGCTTTTGAATTTACTGCCATACACTTGTCCCAAACTTTACTTTTTCATCATTTGATGTGCTCAACTAAATAGAATTGTAAGTACAATTCATTATATTACTTATTTCAATAATCTTTAGCTCATTTTTCAAGATGGATTCAAATTACATATGCATTATAAATCCTTCAACTTTAGTTTTCACTCATTTTCGAGCAAAAGAATATTGGAATGTGATCAAGATTGATGCAGAGACTTCATTCATTAATCGTAAGATTGAGTTTGAAGATGAAATCATATCTTTATATTCACCTAAAGAGGAAATGCTGGTCTTTAGTGATAAGTGTTGGGGATATGTTTTTACCTTGTTTCAATAGAGGTAGCAATTCCTCCTTTTGTTTCAAATGAGGTATCAGTTCCTCCTTTTGTTTCAAATGAGGTAGCAAATCATCCTTTTGTTTCAAATGAGGTAGCAATATCTCCTTTTGTTTCAAATGAGGTAGCAATTCCTCCTTTTGTTTCAAATGAAGTAGTAATTCCCCCTTTTGTTTCAAATGAGGTAGCAATTCCTCCTTTTGTTTCAAATGAGGTAATAATTCCTCCTTTGTTTCAAAAGAGAAAGCAATTTCTCCTTTTGTTTCAAATGAGGAAGCAATTCCTCCTTTTGTTTCAAATGAGGTAGCAATTCCCCCCTTTTGTTTCAAATGAGGGAGCAATTCCTCCTGGGGCTCAAAAAGTAATTTGGCCCTCAAACTGTTTTTTTAAACTGAAGTAGATTAACTGATACTTCATTCAAATATTCAGAATTGCATCATGTCATAATGACATAAGTATTCCATCTCTGTGTCTTCATTATCTTAAGCTCTTTTCACATATGGCCTAACAGTTCATGTTTCCATTACTTATGTTGAGCACACAAAAGTGATCATATAGGCTTGCACACTGAAAGTCCTTTTCAAGGTTTCCATTTGCACACTAGATTCATGTTAAATGCATCATATATGTGCATTCTCGTCTCAACCCTCCCTCTCAAAACAAATCCATTGGCCACAAATAAAAATCATTCACTTGGCATCTTCATCTAAGATGACAGTGGCCAAAAACAAATATATTCACTGCAGTGGCCCAGCTGCTATGGTCTTCCTTCTCTTTTTACCCTCAATTGTATTACTTCTTTCCACCAACTCATCATCTGGTACACATCCTACACTTGGCATATGTAAATGTGACTAATGTCTTTTTGTAGGTGGTGTATCACCATCATCTCCTACAACCCCATCAGGCGGGATGGCCCCTGCAGTTGGGGGAGGCATGGTAAAGGACTCCCCTATGTTGCTGCAACAAATTGCAGACCTTCGAACAGCTCTCAACCATGCTACAGCTGCCAGCCATTATGCCACAGCACACCGCATGCATCGGCAGCTGGCTGCCTTAAAACCAATCAAGGTTTAATATATTATGTTTTAGTGCAACTGAGAATTCATTTTGCTTTGTAAGATGCAATAATAATTGAGGACTTCTCATTTGATTTAAGAACTTTTTATATGTTCTGAGAAATTTGTGTTTCTTGAGGCACTGTATTTTACAATTTCCAAGGTTTTATGGTAATAAGATGCCATTTGTGTGTGCTCCTTTCCTTTAGATTTCACTTGCCTAACCATCTCAGTTTTGTCACCACCAATTTTTCTTCTTATAACCAATTCTGACTTAGAAATTTCTCAATTTTTGTCAAGGGTTTTATAGTTTTAGAGAACCCTTTAATAGTTTCGCAGTTGTTGTTCTGGGTAAAACTTAGCATACTATGTAGCATGGAATCTCTTTCGTTAATTGAACTGCTGTTTAAATACTTGTATAAGTGATTAAGTTTAAAAATGCTCTCAACATTGGAAAGTGATATTAAAGTTTAAAAATGCTGTCAACATTGGGAAGTGATATTAACATTGGAAAGTGATATTATAGAGCTCAATTAAAAAGATTTTCTTTGTTTTAAGGTACAGAAATTAGGTCTTGCTGGTGAAGAGAAACGAGATATGGGCAAAGATGAGGATGACTTAGAAGAAAAACGAACATTAGATCATATCAACCACTTGACACGGCGAACAACTCAGATCCAAAGGGTAATAGCTCCTTACCGTCTTCTGGGCTGGGAAAACTTAAATAAGTATGTGGTGAATGGATTAACATAGTTACAAAGATAGTGCTTTAACTTATCAGTATTGCTGAATTATTTCATCTTTGAGTAGGGCAGCAGTGGCAGGATGTGCTGTATCATAGTATAGTTATTGGTTTTCACTCATTTTACAGCCCTAGAATAGCTATACAAGTACTCTCACCCTGGAGGTACTTCACTTATGAGGATTGGTTTGAGGGCTAACTTGTGTAAAAGAATCTTCATTGACGTTTTCAGTGTTGTATCTTTTACATGTAATGTCCAATTTTTTTCATTATTTTGTAGCATTCAATAAGTGGGAATTGTCTTGGACTAACATTGGCCACAACTAGATGAATATTGAATCTAGATTATGGAATTGACCAAGTTGCAAGCAAAGACAGATGCAACTCATGATCTCTGGTGTAGCTATATTATCACAACCATTTTATAGTGTTATGTGTAAACATAACTGTTGCATAGCCCTACCCTGTGTATTGACTTCATGCATCATCTTCCATAACACTTTAAAGTTTAGTACTAGATAATGATTGGTTTGTTTTATTATCCAGGAAGTGAATTCCATGATTACTGGCGTTAAGGTTGTAGATCTGAGCAGTCGTCGGCCAGCTACTGTACCTGCAACTGAATCTGCCTCTCCTGCACACCACCTCATCAACTATAATAACAAACTTAACCGACTTCGCTCTGAGATTGCCTTACTACAGGTACAGTATCAGTTTACTAACTGTATTAGGTGTAGATGGATCTCCTCATAAAGGTCTTTTAGTGCATAGCATAATTATTAGGGTATAGCATGTTTGCACAAATTCACTTGATTTCCTTGACTTGGAAGATTGAAGAAGAGGAGGATATACAATAATTACAGGAGATCACCAACAGATGGACCACAACTCAGCTGAGAGAGGCTGTGGAACAGTAGGTGATGATCTTTGGGTTGGTAGAAGAACATCTTACAAACAGGAGAAAAGGATACTAATGCAGGAGAGTATATTAGGAGACTGTGATATGATGAACTTGCTAAATGGAAGTCAAGAAATGAAAGAAATTTGAAAAATCAGTAGATACAGTCAAGACTTTAAAGTAAGGCCACTGAGGATTTTCTCTGATATGGAGATGTGTAACTAAGAAGTGATTAAGTAGGCCAATAAACTTGCTTTTCACTTCATTAATTTTTACAGTCCTTTTTAAACCGGTTTGATGTGCTTTTGTTTAGTACTTTATTTTAATGTTGGCAAAAAGGGATTGCTGCTATAATTAAGCAAGACAGTATTGGGATTTGTGTTGTTTGCATTTACACTAACCCCATCTTAATTCAGTCCATTAAATGCTCTTAGTATTTTCATCAGTGATGTTATGCGTTTTCTCATAAATTCCTCTTCTCCCACTTCTCTGCCATTTGATATCATTTTCTTCCTTTCTCTCTGACTTTTCATGCTTCCTTCCTTCTCATTGTGCATAATTGCCAGATATCTCATATGTGTCACAGGAGGCAACTAAGCGGGGCAAGAGCAGGAGCCTGGAAATCCACCCCTCCTTTATTGATTTCCTAAAAGTTGGAAGAGAAGATGGAACCAAGAGTGAATTTTTCCTTGAAGGCTTTAGTCTTATGTTCCTGACACTGCTTCACAGAACAGGAAGAGATGAACAGGAATCAAAGAAAACAAATCAGTGTGTGTAAATGAACTGAAAGCCTGTGTGCCTTTGACACGCCTCATATGCATGGGAAGAGAAGTAATGGTAATTAGGTAGAAAAATATTTTTTATTTTAGTACAAGCAAGGAACACCCTTTACAGCTCTGGATAGACAAACATGAAGCATTCTGCGGTAAAGAATTTTTTCGGTATTGCTTCTGGATCTTCATTACTTAAAGATGTGGAGATGATCTGTAGTTGAAATGTTTGGAGATTCAGCTTGTGACAACTTGCTGTAATTCTTATTCCAAATTCTATTACCTTTGATAAATTTCATTTCTTAGGATGAACTCACCCGGATGTTGGCTGCCAGTAAACCCGGAGGCAGTGTTACCACGGCTTTCTCAACCTTCCCGTCTCCACAGCTCACTAAGGTATGTTTGTTACAACCCAGAGACCATTCACTCCAGTAACAATCTTCAGACTTAACAGTAAATTTGATGTATGTAGTCTAATCCAGTAAGCATCAGTTGATTTTTAAGTTCTGAAACTTTGCTACCTACAACATAGCCAAGAAACTTAGCCAGGTTTTGTTAATTTCTAACATGATGAACCAGGAATGTAGCAACTATGTATTAAGAGTACTGACTGTTGTCAGAATCACAGACAGTTGTCAGCGTAAACAGGTTAACAGGAACTGGCCTTGACATTTATATACACAAGCAATAGCAAGATTGTACCATTGGCATCTCTTTCACATCTATCTCCCTATTTATATCTCTGATGCCCATTTCCTCCAGGGACTCCCTCATAGGGGTGGCCACAGCAAAAGTCTTCATAACTGGGGAAACTCAAGTACTGCTTCATAGCTTTTAGTGCCTCATCCTTAAAAGGCCACTGGCAGAGGGCAACTTTAGCAGTTTCCAGAGGCTCTTACCTAATGTTCCTATTGACTGCTTCTACCTAATGTGTCTCAACAATAGAAGACATTACTGAAAAGAAGTTTTTCTTGTTAAGTTAGCTTTCAAAACACTCAAGTGATATCCTATGAATATCAAAGTAGATTAATGGTATCAAATTATTAAGATAGATAGCTAGACCATTGACATGACTAGAGTTCCTGTTCTTTCTTAAGACCCTCATGTTCTCAGATATCCATTTGTACTATTTTAATAGGACATTATCATTTCACATATTGGTTGTATTTATCATGATGATGCAGATTCAGTTGATCCATTTACTCCAAAAGGCTCTGATATTGTGTGTTACCTCTGATGCTATAGTGTAGTAGAAGTGAGAAAAGTAAATGTTTAGAAAGAGTACAAAGGCAAATGACAAAAATGATTCCTGGAATTAGAAATCTCACCTATGAAGAAGGTTAAAAAGGCTGAATTTACACGCACTTAAGAGGAGGAGGGGAAGGGACATGATTGAAGTTCTTAAATGGGTTAAGGGCATTAATAAAGGTAACATGAATAAAGTTCTTAGAATGGTGCCATCAGATAGAACAAGAAATAATGGATTTAAATTAGAAAAAAAATAGATTCAGGTTGGATGTGGGTAAATATTGGTTCAAGTATAGGGTAGTAGATTTTTGGAATAAGTTGCCAGGTACAGTAGTGGAAGCTAGGTCTTTAGGTAGCTTGAAACGAAGGTTGGATGTATTTGAGGGATCAACCAGTTGGTTGTAGGGTGGACAGACTCAGGACCTGCCTAGCATGGGCCAATAGGCCACTTGCAATGTTCTCACTGCCTATGTTCTTGTGTTTATTCACAATAGATTGCATTAGTTTGGTATTCCACCTGTAGATTTGAAAATTATGCTTAATATATGCTGCTAAGGAGGAAAAATATCTTGAATTTTCTTTCTCATAACTGGCATAGGACACATCAAGCTTACTGTACCCAGTCCATGGTTGTTTGATGCCAGGTTCATCTTCCTACTGCCATCATTGGTCTTAATAACTAACATGGGCATGTAAATGGGTAGGAAAGTCAGTTGATGGCTTTGGAAAATTTTTAGCATTTGGAAATAGTTAAGACATACCAAATGTAGTGTCTTTATAAATTCCCTCATAATCGTAAATATTAGTGTAAAATAATTTATTAAGAAACTGAAAGGAACACTTGCACAGTGAAAGTTAACACTCTTTATCTTAATTTAGTGGACTTTACTGCATATGGTAACACCATGAAGTAGAAATCACATTTGATGAGGCTGTATCGTTGTCAGATTATGAAAATGAGTACAGCATTCATTAAGTACATTCTCATCCAAGAGGAGGACACCTTGCCCACTTGCACATTAAGTGCAACCTAGAATGATTTATTATGCAACCAGAAGGAACACTTGGACAGTGAAAGTTTATATCCTTTACCTGCTGTTTGTGGACTCCATCACAATAGGTAACACCATGAGATAGAAATCACATTCCATTGGACTGTATTGTTGTCAGTGAATGAAAATGAGTATAGCATCCTTAAGAACATTCTCACCGTAGATGAGCACATCTTACTCTGCTCCTGTGTCAGGTGCAGCCCAGAAGCTGTGATGCTTAGTAAAAGGGGTTCTGGGATTACTTAAAAGAATAATAATGACTTTAACAGTAACAATAATTTTGCAATTAACAGGTTTTGGCTGAGCAAGAACTGGTGCATGTTGGGCGTGTGAAAGTGCCAGGAGCATCCAAGTCAGCACCAGGCGACCCTGTGCAAGTGATTCTCCAACCTGACCACCTCAAAACCTTACACCTCTGCCTGTTGAAGTAGCTGTCATATTTGTGGCATTTAACACGTATGAGTGACATTGAGTTGTCATCATGCACCTCTAACTTGCTGCTTCCATCAGTCCTTGGTGTACAAGGTGAAAAAATACATGTGATATGAAAATTTCTAGTGTAAATACCATATATGGATAACTTATTTTGCATACTCACTTTAGGAGGGATATATAGGTTGTATGCTTCAACTGTCTCATTTACTCTTAAGCTTTATATATTTAACTCTGGAATAAGTTGGTTCTTAAAAGCATCACCTATTTTTATGATACAGGACAGGTGAATATACCCCAAGAATGCTTATAATTTTCACATTTACTTCAATATCAACAGCATCATACCAGGCAGACAAGTTTTGCAGTGAACTTGGCAGCTATAATGTGGTAATTATAATTATATTGGCTAATGAAGCTGAAATCTTTCATTTTAACAGGGATTGTTAGATTCAGCTGGTATTTATAGTAAATATTTAAGATAGGACTTTGTATTGAATTATTTTTAAATTTATTAATCTAATTAAGCTTTATGCATAACTGTAATTATGTGGTAAATATTAACGGCAATCCTCCTCCAATTGGTTAATTATTTGGTATTATTATTAACCCTTAAACACTGGGCAACATATAGAAAGCTGTTTCCAATATGGACCAGAAAATAAGGTCTTCAGATTATCTGTTTCTCATTACAAAATGAGAGAAATAAAAATAATGGATGTGTGCACAAAGTGACGTAACGTAATACCTTGTACACCTGTAGTATAGCACTGAAGTATATGCGTAGATACTTGGGAGGGTCATTCAAATTTTCTGTTTCCAGTTATGAAATGAAAGAAATACGTATGTTATAAAAGGATACATACAAAAAAGTGAGCTGAAGGACCATATATAGATATACTATGGAAAGTGAGCAAGACACTACATAACCATATAAATGTCATAGTATTTGCAGGCAGTTAAAATAAACCCCACAAAGATTAGTGCTGCTATTAGATTGGCGCCTCATAAGCAAATCAATTATATACTTGTAGTGTTTCAGAGTTAAGGCTGCTACTTGGTGATGACTTGCTAGTAGAAATGAAATCTTGACAGATGTCAATTAGCGCATTATGTCCTGTGATGGACCACATTTCTCGCAGCTCAGCATTGTATGTATATTGTTCTTAGGTTACTGTACTGGAATTACAAGTTGATATTTTTATGTGGAGATTTAATTACTCTGGTTTAATGGGAGAAGACCTAAAAAGGGGCCCCTACAGTGGTGCTATGTTTTGTGTGTGATTCAGGACTTTAGTAAATGTTGTCATGAACTTTATCAATGAAACAGTTGTTATTCTTTACTGTGAACATTTCAAGGATCATTTGGAAAAGGAATTTTAAGTAACTGATATGTATAACTGAGAGAATAATCAAATTCAATAAGTCTGAATTGGAAAAATATAAAATCAGTGCACCCTTATTGTTGAACCTGTTGATTTTAGATCATTGTTGGTCTTTGAAGGAGCTACCAGTAAGCTGTTTGTACATCTTAAGCCAAATATTTCACACGCTTCAAATATAAGATGCCACCAGCATGTTAAAGTTCATGCTTGACCTGTTGCAGAATCTCCATATACTGTGGTTGCAACACATTTCCTTGACTGATCCCAAATAAAAATTGATCAGGGCATGTTGTCAGTTCTCTACGCTTCAGTACTTAGCTTTAACACAGGCATTGCAGTTGCCTTCTATTCTTGCTAAAAGAAATTGCAGTTAAATGTGGAAAGAGGCCAGCTAATTAGGTCACTGGAAGCAGGATAACCCATTGAAAAATGTGAAAGGGAAACAGGAAAATATTTCAGTAAAGTCAGGATAACCAACACTGTAAAGCAAGTCTCTAACAGGCTATATATGTGATTGAACCATGGTCCCATCAATCAACTAACATTTTGTAATTTAACAAAAGTTGATATCCAGATCTAGATAATTATAAATATACTGCTACTCACAGAAGTAAATTTGGTATCTGCCCATCTAGCCAGTACAGAGTTGAGGCTGTGAACCCCCAGCTGTGCAAATTAACCCAAACAAAAAGGTATTATGTGACCCCAGACAAAAGTGAATGCCTGCTACTGCTTTCAAAGTGACAATGCCTGCTACTGCTTTCAAGGGATGCAGGTGTATGTTAGAGATTGAAATACAAGAGAAATAAATTATGAATTGGAGAATATGGAATTTGTTAATGCTTTTGGGGAGAGATATTAACTTCTTCTAGGTTTCTGTAAAATAGACTTGAAAGATATAATTTCTTTTAGTAAAATAAAGGAAGGGGTGTAACACCAAATATTTTAGGTGGTACACAAAAATTATGAAAGTTGTGGTAATTTTGATGAAAAATGAGTAGACTCAAAATGTAGACTCATGATTAACATTTTCAGAAATCTCAGTGGATTGGAATAGATTGCTAATACTTGCATATGCACCAGGAAGCAGAGAAAAGATTAGTAATAGTGGGAACTGGAGTCATTTTGCCTGAAGGTAGAGGCACCAGTGGAGACTTCAATTGCACTTGATGAACTGAGGTGTGTAAGGTGATATGTTCATGCTTATTTTAGTGTGGAAGCTTTTGTTTACTGCAACATACTTGGACATTAGTCAAATATATGTGGAGAAGTAAAGCTATATGCTCATAATCGACCCGACGTAAATAGGAACACTTATAAAGATTGTTGCAATGATTTTCAGGTCTGTTAATTATTAATAATGTAGTTAGGATGATATCAAAAAGAAGAGTATTAGAATCTTGATAAGCTGTGGCAAGAGAAACATATTTTTTTAACCAAGAAGGAAAATAAATAATGGAAATGTAAATATATTTGTAACAAACAAGATATGAAGACTGAGGCTAACTGCACTGATTTTGATTTAGTTGGTATGTATATGTTTATCACTCGTTGCAGTAAAACTGTGAAAAATACTTGCTTAGACTGTTTCCAAGATATTTTAAATGTTTATAGCTCAGACTGCACAGATTCTACAGCACTAAGTTTATTGTCCAACTTTTGAATTTGGGATTGTAGTTATTTTCTTTATGGAATTCCCACCATCATATACTCCAGGAGATGGCAAATTGTCCATCTTAATGTAACATTTTAATCAGTAATGCTACTTAATTTTGACTAGCAGAGATGAATTCTGTTAATGGGATGTGGCTTTGAAAATGAATTTTGTAACTCAAGAGCACAACAATGCTGACATAAAAATTCTGTATTAACACAACCCAAACCTTAGGCTTAGGCAGTTAGCAAGATTTTCCCGGTATCATATGCATGTGTGTTGATTTTTAAGTCATGGTTTATAATTAGAGCTATCGCATTGGCTCGCATTCTGATAATTCTGTAGCAAGCATAAAACTCTGATGTTCAAGTTGGTGGGTATGCACAAAAAGCTAGGCAGTTTACAAGTCTCATTAAGGATTAACAAGTCACATTTTAGGACCTTTCCTTCTTTTCTTGTATGGTAATTGAATAATAAGTTATGTATAGTGTGGTATCATCCCCTTATGTATTATTGTATATTTTTATCAAGGACATTAGAAACCAGTGGGTTACCGTGTTCCATTGTATTTTGATATGTAAGATAGTTAGTTACTGGTGAAACCATTTTAGATAATTTTGAAACATATTTGCGAGTGTGAAGTATTAACAATACCAAAGATATTTTCAGAACTTTCATTCTTTATTTGATGGCTAATTCTGTACAATTTTCATTAATCATACATTAAGTAAGTGTGATCATGACTGCTTTAAAACTTAAATATTGCTTTACCTTTAATAAATTTTTAAAACAGGTTCGTAAAAATTTCTAATTCTTGTACATTCACAGAACCATTTCACACCTTTTACAACTGAGAAGTCTATATTGGAAAAATAGATGTCACTTGATTTTGCTGAACTTTTTTGCAGTCTTTCCCACATCCTGCACTATTCTGATCCCAGTTGTCCCATGTAATTTAACTATTTCTGTGATCAGACATCAGATTGGTTATAAAAGTGCTCCATCATGCAAACCAGTAAAACTTTTTCTTGTCTAGCAGTTTTATTTTAAAGATGTCACCAATTCTCCTTCCTTGCATTACAAATCAGCTTCAGCTTTATACCATTGCCATTCTTACTGATCATCACCTCCAAATACATGAATCCAGTGGTATAATTTTGGAATCTACCAGTTATGTTAAGGAGTAAAAGAGACTAGTGATTGAAGGTCATGGCGCTAAATGTAAATGGGATAACTGGTGAGAGTGTAAGGAGGGAGCTTATGTAGAAGTTTTAAAATAATGAAAGCAAGTTATGAGAAGGCATGGAAGGAGGAGTGGTATAGATGGGAATTAATGAAAATTCTTAGGGAAGAGGGATAGAAGGATGTGCAATTCTGCTATTACCAAGAGTGTAGGAGGGTGTTACAAAGTATGGATGGAATGGATCAAGAATAGTGTGGGTGAAAGACTGGAATTGTGAGATATGCATGGGTATGGGTAGAAGCACCTAGGAATATGAAGACTGTTTGAGGTAAGGATGAAATGAAGCATTACTGGAGAAATTGGAATGACTGTATGAACGGTTTTGAGAATGAGAGAAATGTGGTTGTGATGGATGATATGAGTGTGAAAGTGGGATGGGATAAATTGGTGAAATAGTTGGTAAATGGGGAGTGCCTAGAGTAAATGAGAATGGAAGTTATCCTGTTGATGCCTGTGTTGAGAGGGGTTTATTCCTTGCAAACACCTTTTTCCAGCACAAGGTGACCTGTATGTATACATGGATGAGAAATGATGGAAGAGAAGAGCATAAGGCTTTGATTGACTATGTTGCAGTGGATGAATGATTGAGTTGTGAGAGGATTCTTTGGAGACTCCTACCATTTTGCAGGTCTTGTGGGTGTGAGGATCAGGGAGAAGTGGAGGTATACTGTTAGGAAGAATGGAGAGGTAAACATGTTGGCAAGCGATAAGATGAATCAGAAAAAATGTGGGGAGGAGTCTGAAATTTCTGAAAGAACTGAAAGTTTAGATGGAAATGCAGTGAATGTAGGGATGTAGTCATGTGTGAATGAGGTGTTTAAAATGTTTAGAGAAGTACTATTAAAGGTTGTACAATTAGTAGTTGGATATAAGGTCATGAGATATAGGAATAAGACGGGCAATGCATGGTGGACAGAAGAGATGAGAAATGCTGTGGAAGAGACAAAAAGGATATATGGTATATTGCTGGAAAGAAATGTACCGTGGAAGTTCAGCAGAGGAGGAGGGAAGAATATAAAATATGTAAGCAAAATGTTAAGAAGCTGATAGAGGAAAGTAAAGAAAGAGTAGAAGATTTTGGAAGAGTTAAGTGAAAAGTTTTGGGAAAATAAGAAATTTTAGTAGAAGGAGATGAAAAAGGAAGGAGGTGGATGTAAGATTGGAATTGTTAATGTAATAAGTAAGGAAGGGGATCTGCTGAATCAAAGGGAGGAAGTGAGAGGAAGATGGAGAGTATTTTGAAGAACTGATAAATGTGGGAGAAAGTGAAGTAGCAGTTGTTACATGCATGGGTATGGAGGATGGAGGGAAGAGGATGCAAGGGCCTATAGCAAAAAGAGAGACAGGAAGGGCAATAATGAGGCTGAAGGTAGAAAGGCACCTGGAATGGATAGGATTACGGCCGAAATGCTGAAGTATGGAGGAGCAAGTAAGGTAGAGTGGATGCATCTGATATGAAATTTAGCATGAAAACAGAGAAAGGTTGTCCCTGAGGATTGAGTGAAAGCTGTTATTGTTCCTTTATTCAAGGGAAAATGTTTTAAGGATATATGTAGCAATTATAGGGAATAAGTCTGTTAAGTATACCAGGAAAAGTGTATACAAAAATGTTGATTGATAGTAATGGATGCGAGTGAATGCAGAATAAGTGGGGAGCAAGGGAGTTTAGTAAAAGTAAGGGATGTGTGGATCAGATTCGTGGTAAAGATGACCATGGGAAAGTGTTTGGTGAAAGGTAAGAAGTTGTAAGCAGCTTTTATGGATTTAGGGAAAGTGTATGACAGAGTCGAGTGGAATGCTTTATGGGATGAGTTAAGGATATATGGGGTAGGAGACCAGCTGTTGGCTGGAGTGGAAGCCTTCAATAGAGGAGCAAATACACATATAAGAGTGGATGGAAAGTCGAGTGAAAGTTTTGGTTTACAAGTGGGTGTGAGGCAGGGCTGTGTGATGTCACTGTGGCTTTTTAATATATATGTGGATGGAATGATGAGAAATAAAAGCAAAGATAGGGAAAAGGGGTGCAAAGATGGCGTGGGGAGGTGAGATATGATGGCTAATAGCAAGACTGTTTGCAGATGATACTGAGAATGAAGGGGAGCTGCAGAAGGTTGTGAGTGAATTTTATGATGTTTGTAAACACAAACAACTGAAGGTAAATGCAGGTAAGAGTAGGGTTATGGTGAGTGAAAGTACAGATTTTGCAAAACCATGTAGAGTGATAGAAGAAAGTGTACTAAACAATGTTTAGGATGTAAGGGGAGAAAGAGTGGAAGCAGTGAGAGAATTTAGTATTCCAGAGCTGTTTTAGGTAAGTTTGGTGATTTGGAAGGAGAGATAAAGGAGAGAGCAGTACAGGGTAGAAGAGTCACTGAGTCCTTAATAGAATAGTGAAGGGTAGAGGTGTAAATATGGAAGCGAAGAATGGATTAAGGGACAGCATTGTCCTCCTAACATTTACCTGTGCAGCTGAAACATGGTCATGGAATGCATCACTAAAGTCAAGAATCCGGTTGTGGAAATGAGTTATTTGAGAGAAGCATGTGGTATAACTAGACTGAATGATGACAGAAATGAAGGGGTGTATGAGAAATATAATATGGCTGGGAATGCAAAGGGAATGGATTGTGTAGTGGTAGAACATGTGAAACATAATACTCTGATGTGGTTTGGGCATGTGGAAAAAATGCAAGACTGGAAGTTTACAAGGAGAGTGGATGATATAATCAAACGGGTTGGCATGAGAGGAAGACCACTTGTGACAAGGGAAAACAGAGAGGAAGAATGCATGGAATGGTGTATGCAAGGGAGGCATGTATGGACAGAGATAAATGGAGACTGTTTTGCTGTGGCCATTCCCTAATTGGGAGTTCTCAAAGGGAACAGATATCAGAGTTATAGACAGATAGATACAATTTTTCATTCCAACATGCTGCATTACATCAACATCCACCACACTGGAAAAAGAAAATACTGTTCTTATTTCCTTTTTCCAGTGTGGTGGATGTTGATTTGTTCTTCACGGTGAAGTGAAGGTTCTACATGCTGCATTACATGTAAGAGCCTGATATTTTTGATAAGAATTCTAGTTTTACTTGCATTCATCATCCTCTGACATATATTAAAGCAAGCTAACATTCTATCCGATTTTCCTTGATTCAGCTAACAGAACAAATCAGGTTGATTCCTCAGTGTCGTCACCTGTCATTTTCACCTAGTGTACAGTTTTTTTGGGAGGTATAGAGTTAAGATTTAGCTATCTTTATATCTATATATATCTATATCCGACACCCATTCCCTTGAGGAACTTCCATCAAGGAAGTCACCATGGCAAAAGTGCCTCCACTTATCCCTGTCCGTACATGCCCCCCCCCCCCTTTTTTTTTTAAGGCTCCACTCATGGACAAAAGTCATATTGAAGCCAGGCCTTAAATGAAATATACATAATTTGGAAATGGAAAAAGAAAAGACAAGGGAAAGTATTTACGAATTTTTGAGAAAGTGAAAGACCTGTCTTTTGAAATGTGCATGTCATAGTTATTGGGACATATCTTTCCCTCCAGTACTCTTCCACTCTAATTCCCCATGTCACAGATGGTCGTCCTCTCACACTAACCCATTTAATCATACTATCATACAGTGTCCTTGTAAACTGCCCATCTTGCATTCACTCTTTCCATGTGCTCAAACCACCTCAAAGTATTACGTGTCCTCCACTCTCCCACTCTACAATTCATACCCTTTGCATTCCTAGCCATACCAAATCCCTCATACACCCCCTTATTACTTTCTTCATTCCATGTAGTCATACCACATGCTTTTCTCAAATAACTCATTTTCACTGCCTGGATTCTTGACCTCTGTGATTTATTCCATGTTCATGTTTCGGCTGCATAGGCGAGGGTCAAGAGGATATGCTGTTCCCTAATTCTTTCTTCGCTTCCCTACTAAGTTAAACTTCAACCCTTCATTTTTCTATTAAGGGACCCAATTACTCTTATACCTTGTATTGCTATCTCCTTTATCTCTCCTTCCATATAACCAAACTTATCCTGGATAGCCCCCAAATACTTAAATGCTGTCACCTCCTCCAGTCTTTCTACCCCAATATCTATAACACAGTTTAACAGACTTTCTTCTCTTACTCTATTTGGCTTTGCAAAATTTATACTTTCATTCTCTTTCCTTTCAAACACATTCCTTTACTTTTACTCACATTTACCTTCAATCACCTATAGCTCACATACATCATTAAACACACTTACAACCTTCTGCAACAACTCTTCACTCTCAGCAAAATCATACTATCATCTGCAAACAGACTTGTCGCTAGCCACCATACTGTAGCACATTCTGTCTTTGCACCCCCTATTCCTTGTTTTGCTTTCACCTCTCTATTACTCCATCCATGTATATGTTAAAATGCCACAGTGACAGCACACAGCCCTGCCTCATACCCATATGTACACTAAAACTCACTCAACTCTCCATCCATTCCTTACATACATTTGCTTCTCTATACAAGGCTTTCACACCATCCAACACTTGTCTCCCTACCCCATATATCCTTAACACATCCTAAAAGGCTTTCCACTCAACTTTGTCATACACTTGCTCCAGATCTATAAAAGTTACTTACAGCATTTTACCTGTTGTTAAGTATTTTTCTACAACCATTTTCATTACAAAAATCTGCTTCAGTCACTTCCATCACTCTATGAATTACAATCATACATACACTTTTCCTGGTATACTTAACTGACATTCCCCTATAATTGCTACATATATCCTTAGCATCCTTTCCTTCGAATAAAGGAACAAAAAGAGCTTTGCCCAATCCTCAGGGACAACCTTCTGTTTCCATGCAAAATTACTAATCAAACGCATCCACTTTTGTCATACTTTCTCCACTACATTTCAACATTTCAGGTATAATCCCATCCTCTCCAGGTGCCTTTTATACCATCAACCTCATTATTGCCCTTTTAACATGACCACATATTAAATAGTAATTGATAACTAAAACTTAAGCAAGTTATGGTGGCATGTGCATGCATAGACATGGACACTGAAGGCAGCAGAACAGTTTTCCTCAATTAATTTCTTATTTCAATGCAGGCCTTCACTTTCATCAGAATAATATTGGGGGTTATTACCTAATCTTGTTTTGCAGAGCACTAAGTTCTGAAGTGCACTGTATGGAGAACCTGCACTCTGCAATCTTTGATGAAAATTTGTTGAATTCCTTCATGTTTGGGAAAAAATGCCCAATTTATCATGAAAATATTATCAGGAAATAATGAAATAAAAAATATTAAACAGTATTTAATTGCAATCACTGGGCTCTATATTATCAATGGCAATCTATCATAATCTAAATACATTTCTCTTGAACATGGAGTGTCAAGCTGCATAAACATTCATAACATTGAGTAAATGCCTTAAAACTGTTTAAGGTATCTTTGGTGATATAGGAAACTAAAACAAAATATTTAAACAATGATAAGCATGAGAGTAAAATAACTATACCATCACAGTCCTTACATGTTGGTCTAAATTTTGAGAAAGAAGCAAATCAAGCACCAAATTTCTAAATAGTGACTATGAATTCTCATTCTGAACCATGTGATAATAATTACTTCAAACAAAACTGAGGTGCCAAATACATTAACACCTAACCCATGGAAGCTCTCATCCTGACAAACATTATATACATGAAAACAACCACATCTTGGCCCAGACCTTTTAAGTAATTCTAAACATTTCATCTATCTGCATTTCAAATTAAGAGGATCGAAGTTGCTATGGAAGGAAGGAGTGAAAGAAGTTCTGAGGGACCAGGGACTGAACACACAGGAGGATGTACGTCGTGTACAAGACAGAGTGCATCGAAGTAATGTTACACACACAGGGCAACATGCTGTCAATAGACTGGATCAAGAAATGGGAAGCAGTCAGGAGAAACCACAGAAAGGTCTATGGGGCCTGGTCGTGGATAGGGGGCTGTGGTTCTGGTGCATTACACGTGAGCTAGAAAATGGATGTGAGCAAGTGAGGCCTTTTTATTGACTGTTCCTGGCATTACCACATTAATGAACAAAACGGTAAGCATTAAAATATAGACACATGTATCCCTGGGGACATGGGAGAAAGAACATTGCCCTAAAATCTCTTGCATATCAAAGATGACCAAGAAGGGAAGAAGAGGGGAACTGAAAATCCATCCTGTATTACAGTTCTTTTCAAGAGAAAATAGCAGGAAGGAGAAAAATGAGGATATTTTTCCTCTAAGGCTCATTCATGTTTCTAACACTACCCCCTTCACATGGGAAATGGCAGACACATATGAAATAAATAGAAAGATATATATTCAGAACATTGTGACACTCAAAAATCATTTTCTCACAAACAAATAAAGGAGAGAATCAGTTATGGAAACTCTTGAAGTTATCCATTTACAATATTTTTTCACTTCCATAATAAATCTTGAAGAAGGCTCCATTTCTTGTCCATACATAGAATTATGCATTCATATGTCTAGATACCTTTAAAAAAAAAAACTTACCTTCTAATGAACTTGTAATACATTATTATGAGCTTCCTACTTTCAAAGAATGAAGGCACATGCAAAATCTTCTCCAAATATTTCCATTATTAGATCTCTCTATGCCCTCAGTTGAAGATAACAACACTACATAAATAAATCATTTGCTGAAGAATTCTGCAGATTGCTTGCATTTGCTTACACAAAAGAATTATGATTGTAAGAAGGATACAAGCTCTTTAATCAAGTATGCACAACAGATGACAAGAAAAGTGCCAACTGAAAAAGAAAACCATGAGTCGGGGGAAATAATGCAAGACTAATGAACAAAAAATCTGAAGGATAATACACATTCTTTATTTCTCAAAAACATACATTGCAGAAAAACCTACCATCCTGTACATCTGATAAGCAATTTCTTGTACTGATAAATATGAAAAGAAATTTATAAACAAAATTCCTCATTTGTTAACCACAATAAAAATGAGGCATTTACTTATTTAACTGTTTAAGATATAAAATGCCACCCTCATCAATTCTTGCCTTTTGAATTAAAATTATCAGCAGCATTTAAGTTTTAGGAGTCGAGATACTGTGGTTGGGGGGTGAACATAAGCATAAGTATCGCCACAGCTCTTGCCATAAACCATTTTATCTAGCACAGTGTTACAAACAGTCTCCTTCATGCATACCCATCTTTCACGATTCAAAAGACTTCCCTACATTTTAAACCCATTCAACAAAGTATTTCATTTTTGCATTCCATCTCATGTGTATATTTCACCCTTTCAGCATCAATTCATTCCATATGCCTAAAACACCTAGCCACTTCCATAAATTTCAATCTCCTCAGAGATTCTCATTTCTTCACTATTCTTACTCCACACCTCGCCTATGAAAAGACTGAAAAATTCTGAAGCATTAAGTGATTCTCTAGTCCCTTGGTGGTTATGCTTTACAAATGTCTCAAAACTTGCTAATCCTATTTTATGAGCAAGACAGGGTATCTTGATTGATATGATCATAATATGAGTTTGTTTGTGTGTTATGTGTGTGTGCATGTGTGTGTAATTACTTATTTGCACATTGTGCTATATCTCAAACTTTCTTTATTATCTCAAACTTTTAAAATGTTTGCATATTCTCTACATACACAGTCTCATCATTTAGCTTATTCCATTCATCTACCACAGTAATTTAGCAATTCTTCTTTACATCTTTTCTAACAAGTCAAGTTACTTATCTATCCATCTATCTCTCTACATCTCTGATGCCCATTCCCTCCAGGAACTCTCTCAAGGGGGTGGCCATGGCAAAAAGTCTCCACAACTGGTGAAACTCAAGTGCCTCACCCTCAACAGACTACTGGTAGAGGACAACTATAGTGCAGTGTTTCCAGAGGCTCCTACCTATGTTCCTATCAATTTCTTCTACCTAATGTGTCTATCAAATGTTTCTGCCTACTGTTCCAACCCCTACTTCTGCCTAATGATCCAACTAATATTCCTACCAACTACAACTAGCTAATGTTCCTGCCTACTACTATCTAATGCTCCAACCATTTTGCCAAAGGTAGGGCTAATGTATAGCACTTACTACAAGAAAATCTAGTAATGAAAAAAGAATTGTGTGAGTTATGTGTTGTCAAGTGTTATGTGTGATGAGAGATTGCATGTTTGTGGACAGAATAACAGCAGTCCATGTGTAGGTAAGGCAGGAATGCCAGCAGTCCACGTATAGGTAAGGCAGAAAGAAAATAAAGCCACTTGGGTCAGAGTAGTACAGCTTGACAACCACTGAAGTTCTGGCTCACTACACAGCCATCACTAACCCTACAAATACCCAGGTGGGTAGTACTAGAAATGTATCTACCTGGTCAGTGGCTGCCTACCAGCTACTGCCTATACAAAAGCACAATATTATCAAGATATTCGCAATAACAAGAGATAAGAAGACATCACAAACATAAGATGCTACATACAAAAAGTTAAATGGCTCCATTATAGAAGTGATTAATATCATTGATGATTGGGAGCAGGGGGCTGGAAATCCTCCCCTCCAGTTTCTGCTTTTCCAAAAAAGGAACAGAGAAGAGGCCATGTGAGGATTTTCCCTATAAGGCTCAGTTCTCTGTTCTTAATGCTACCTTGCTAAAGCAGGAAAAGGCAAATATGTATGGAAAAAAAAAAAAAAAAAATCATAGATGATTATCTCAGGCTATTGCAAAGTATGGAATTTCTTGAAAAAATAAGAATTCTTCCCTGCACAACTCTAACACAGTGTTAGTGATTTGAAAAAAATATAAAGATTTGTATTTTAAACCTACACTCCTCACACCTCTGGTATTAAGCAACTGCCTGTCATCTCTCCAATCACAGTCAAAAAATCACCAAATTAAATTATAAGAACCATGATAAATATTTTTTACACTATAGCATGAAGCATCAGCACTGTCTACCTGTCTAGTCATGCACCATTTTACACTCTTCTCCCAGATTATGTCACTATATGCCATTATCTTCTCCTTCCCTAAGAACTACAAAGCATTCTACTCCAGCATATACCGGTATATAAAAAGTGCACTTCATATACAAAAACAAAATTATCATTTACAGTGTAACTGACTTCTTTCCTGATAAAACAGAAACATCTTACTTTCAATTGTGCACAAGTGTGAATTCTTCACAAGACTTTGCAAAGTCTAAGCTATGAAAAATGCAAGTCATACTTTCGTGTATGCTCTGGTGCACTAACAATCTCATCAACATTCCAAACATCAATTAAGTATATCACAAGACTTCTCACACCCAAGGTACAACTTCCATACCCAAGCCACTGAATACCTATCACTCAACCATCCTGCACTTTCTCCACCAAGACAAGCACTCAACATCACCACACTTCTTGATCTATGATCCTTACTAATGGATGTGGCTGGCTCTCTAGGCACTGTGGGAGCAAGAGTCTGTTAATTACAACTTATACAGCTTTGTAATTTAAAATTCTTAAGTCTTTTGGAGTCTCTAACAAAATGAAGAACTATGCTTTTTAAAGTTCAACATATGGTATGCTCCCATCATGGCCAGGGAATTGTTTACACAATACCAGCTTGGTTATATTTCTGTAACATGAAAATTTTGTAATACTGAGTATAGAGCAACTTTATGCTATTTCACTTAACAGCTCCCTTGATTATTAGAGAAGTTACATCCTCTTAAGCTACAGGTCATAGAGAAAGTGTATTAAAAACTTTAGTGATGCTGATGATCTACAGTTAGTGCCTACTGAGTTGATAAACTTTATAAGCATCTTCATGTCAGCAAGTAAAACATAAATTCAACTCAAATAATATCACTGTGTTTTGTTATTTACTCACCCCATATTATATGAAATGATGGAAAGTTGAAATCATCTGATGCAATTAGGATACATCCAGTCAACTTAAGGTCCACAAGCAATTTCTTCTGACAGTATAAGGCATCTGGATCTATATGTATAAACTAATGCTATTGACATCATATATGAGCATCCTGACACTTGTTCTTCTCAGTATCTGGGATTCTATACAGTGAATTAATGAACCTTCTGGATAATAACTTTCAAAAAGGAAGAAAATTAAGTATTCTTGGTGTGTTCTTACCTTCATAACATCATCATTCCTCTTCACTTTAAGCAATATTTTAAGACTGAATTACTTCTAGGGTAACATCTGTCACTCGGCTTTGAACAAAAGATAATTCATGGGGAACCTCTAGTTAACAACAAAAGTTTTTCCAAAGAATGTTGCAGAACATTATTCGATAAACCTAACATGAATCTTTATATATCATCCTCAATTATACGGGAAGCTCTAAGTCCATGCAGTCTCTTATTCATTCACACACCTTAACTCATGTTCAGTGTGCAAAATACAACAAAGGCCTCTACACCAACAGAAGTGTAACATTTCTCATGTTACACACTATATTGATTCATCAACTAAAAGTGTCTCCATTCACTCCATCCTTACAAACAAAATATCTCCATCAGACATTAAAAAATCATTCTTAGTACCTTAAGTCAGTAGTTAGTAGATAGCCACCAACAAGGAAAGCATATAACCGGTACTATCTGCATGGGTATCGGGAGGATTTGTGATGGCATCGTCGTGAGCCACCACTTTAAAGGTTGTTAAGTTGCACTCTTCAGACCCAGGTAGCTGTCTTTTCTCTCTGCCCTACCCACATGTGGACTGCTGGCATTCTGATGAGAAAAATATAATCTCTCCTTGTCATACATGACAACTCACTGTACTTGTATCCATATTTTCCTGTGTTGAGTACCGTGCACTAGCCTTGCCTTTTGGCAAAATGGTAGGAGCAATAGATTGCAGTAGTAGGTAGAAACATTAGGCAGAAGTAATGGGTACGAACATTAGGCAGGAGCATTAGGTTGAAGTAGTAGGCAGGAACATTAAGTAGAAGTAGTCATAAGGAACATTAGGGTAGGAGCCTCTGGGAACACTATACTAAAGTTGCCCTCTGCCAAAGGCCAGTTAAGGGTGAAGCACTAAAGGCTAAGAAGCAGTGCTGCAGTTCACCAGTGATGGAGACTCTTTTCCCATGGCCACCCCCTTGAGGGAGTTCCCAGAGGGAACAGTATCAAGACATACAGATGCATAAACTGTCATATAACTTTTTCATCAATCTATCATTAGCCATGTACCCTAAAAGGCCACACCATCTTACAAGTCTTTTGTCATGTGTCTTCCAAACAATTTCTCCACAGTACAAAAATTTTCATCTTCAACTCAGCCCACTCAAATCTGTTCTACAATAACATGAAAACTTACGAGAACACAGAAAAATAAGCTTGTGTACTCTGTGCAAAAGTGAAAACAGCATTTATGGAGCATTTAATGCCTTGTATTCACTTAAAAATTCTTACATCAATTACTTAATGTAATGCAGTGTTATCACATAAAATGGATGGGGCTACAATGGCTATCAGACCCTAACCCTTAAAAGGTTAATTCCTGCTTATACATATGGAAATATTACCATTTCAAATATTGAAATTTGCTGCCAAAACCCTGGAGCTTACATATTTGCAAACTAATATCTTTACAGAGCTTTCTTTCAAAATATTTCTATGAAGAGTTCAGTACCCAAAATGTTTACATCTAAATTTATTTCTTTACAGCTTATCATCTCCATCACAAATTTGTTAATGCATGCCTTAAGACATTTTTCCCCATACTTTCATTTCCAAACTAAAACAATGAAGAATATTTCAAGGAAATCCTACGACATTATTGTTTCAGTGACACCTATCTTCATTAATGTACTCTCTATGCAACATAAACCTAACAAATCTAACAGGAACTGTGTTATGACAACCATTCAACCCAACAACCAATTGTAAGATACAAAAATCCCTGTCCTAGTGCAGCAGTATGTATAATTTTTTTTCAGTCCCATGACAGCATTAATACAGTAGCATGGAACATGATGAACATTCAGGCATATCATATAAAGATTATTCTAACATGAACATTAGCTATCCAAAATGCATTCCGTCTCTTCTTCCTTTCAAAACACAAAGGTAAATGTAGGGTCTTCCCTAAGTATTTCAGGTGATCATACCTTTAACTTCCAAGAGAAGTATTTCAGGTGACCATACCATTAGGTTGCAAAAACCCAACAGTGGGGTTCAAATAAATGTTACAGTATTTTAAACATTTAATTTTCATGTAAATTAAATTAGCTAGAGAGGCTACATAGCAAAACTTCAAAGTTAAGACTCCTTGGCCTGTCTGACATGTATATGGAAAAGTCAGCATTTGCTTGCACCAATATAAAAGAAAACGACATGAGGTATACCTTAATAAGCATACACATTAGGCAGAGCATAAGGCCTGCCTTAGTATTCACACATATGGGGTGCCAAAGTAAGAAGCTAGACCAAGACAAGTGAAAATGAGCTACAAATACTTATATAACATTCTTTTCAGAATGGAGTAATATGACCAAATGTCACAAACCAACTGGTGTTGCAGTGTAAATCTAGACAAAGGGCTAACACAGACTAAAAATGCGGTCCCTTTTCTATGGTTATACTTTCATGGATTATCTAAGCTCGATCAATCTACTACCTAGTAAAACAAAAATACTTAATAAAACATGAATCGCTCCATGTACTTTTTATCTTTAAAAGCAGAGTAAAAAGATATTTAAGTGTCTTCAATAAAATTATGGTCTCATAATATCAATGCCCAAGATACCCTCCAGCTGGGCCTATGCACTGTACTAAGATTAACAACTTAAAATATACTAAAACCAAAATTTTACAGTAAAAGCGACCTGTAATTAATTCCATGAACATAAAGCATTCCAATATTATCCCTGCAAATACAGAAGAAATAATAGTACACATGTATCTCCTGTGTGTCACTGAAGACAACTAGGAGGGTCAGGAGTAGGTGGTTGCACATCCTACCCTCCTGTATGATCACTTTCCAAAAGATAGAACATAAGAAAGAGCTAAAGAAAAAAAAAAATATCCCTAAGGCACCACCTTGCTGAGGCAGGAAATAGCAAACAGGTATGAATGAAAGAATTTTAATAAAAACATCTGAAACTTTAAAAATGAAAATCAAACCTTAAAAAAAATTTTAGAATACAAAAAACTTTTACATTAAATATGTCATCCATGTGTGACTTTCAATGAAGATTGGTTTACTTTTGAGAACAAATTTCCAAGAAAAGTTCAAATTCATAAAACTGTCTGTGGTGGACTGTCTACAGTGGATTCTGGAAGATATGGCAGCTGGTAACGGTGACTGGAAAATATTCACCTCCTTCAAGAGCTTCCATTTTGACAACTGCATGTAACAGACAAGATGCAGCCAACAGGCTGCTTAGTAATCCTTCAGTTTCAATTACTATAGCAAGTGACTCATGAGAAAATGTTTGGAGGTACTTTGACAGATTTCTAAATACTAGCTCTTCTTCTATTCCACTTCAACTTGCCGATAACATTCATTCACTAAGTGCTTGTCAGAGTATATTTTCAGGGAACACTCAGTGATAGTTCAACTTGAAAGGGTGAGAAGACTCATAAAGATCTTTAAGTCAACTGCACTGTATCTTGACAGTCATCTCTGTAAATCTAATTGTGTGCTTCATTTTGAGCGGGGCCTAACACATAAAGTGCAGTCAAAGTGGGGATGAAAACTTGAGGGTATGATAAACATGGTAATCTCCCCAAGCAGTGATTCCCAAACTAGGAATAAATTATCCCACAGGGGTAATTCTACCCTTTGAGTGGGACAATAGGGTACTATGTAAAAAATTAAAAAAATACAGAAAATGCATAAATGAACAACATGGCAACACTGGTACTGGCTGTATGCAATGCTATTTTAACAGCATGGTACAGCTGAAGACTGGCTAGACTTCCCATGCTCTTAAAAGTTGTCAACAGGTTCCCCACAGTGCAAGAAATAAACTTTTCAAGACATCAAGTGTACCCTTGATCACAAGGAGAAATATCCTAAAAGATTCAAAAAAGCATGTAGCCACAAGAGAAAAGCATCCTCCTCCATATGTGAATGCTGCGATTTTAGACTTATTCATAACATACATCAAGTTGCAAATTGTAGTGTGCCTATTGAAATTTTCCAATGCTGAAAAACTATAAATCTTCTTAGGAATACCATCAAAACGTGACATCTGATTGTGGTAAGTAGAGTATCTGCGGTGCTTTTAAAAATATTACCATCTACTGGATATGGAGATCCTTACCTCTGCTTATCTCAGAGAGCCACCAATGACGTCTCCAGACCTAAGTTAACCTACTTGCAATATTTCCAACCATGATGATGATACCTCTGTTGCTAATGTTGTAACTGCTACTGCATAATGAACAAACAGCATCACGTGTAATTAAGGTGAACCGCTACAAATGCTGCATCTGGTACTGCATAATAAACAAAGAGCATCTCATGTTAAATGAGGTAAATACAAAACAAACAGCATCTCATGTTAAATGAGGTAAATACATCTCTTTGATAACAAGATTGGACTGTTATATTTAAGAAATATGTGGAATAATTTAACAAAAATGCAACTTCAATCCCTCAAAGACACCATGGATCATGCTTCATTTTCTATGAACTATTCCAATCTGCCTTCTCCTACCTTAAAATTTAACACACTTTCTATTTCATTCCTTACTAATGCTTTGTGGCATTGTGTTAGGAGCAGCTAATTCTTTAATGTTCTGAATTTTTGTTACTAGTCACAAATTTACCTGTTCATCTGTGGTAAGAGTCTGCAGATGAGAGAGAGGAGAGGAGAGGAGAGGAGAGGAGAGGAGAGGAGAGAGAGAGGAGAGGAGAGGAGAAAGAGAGAGAGAGAAAGAGAGAGAGAGGAGAGGAGAGGAGAGGAGAGGAGAGAGAGAGAGAGGAGAGGAGAGGAGAGGAGAGGAGAGGAGAGGAGAGGATATGTGAGCACCCCAGTCTCTGGCACAAGAGGAGGAGTGGGGCTGGTTTCAAGAAACTAGCAGAACCCTCGTGTAATATAAATGCAAACAGGACGAATACATTAGACGTCCGGGAGAGTGTCTCACAGATTCCTAGAAAAGGTGTCAGCTTTGATCACTGGATAGATGCGATTTCCACACACACACACACACACATCAAGCCAGCTGGAGAGAATGGCGGAACCAGATGAGACGGTAATGTTGAGTAGACTACATTAACTGGGCAGGGTCTGAGTATGATATTCGATCTCCTCCCAGGGACAAACTTAAATGAAATATTCAATTCAGAATTACAGGAGGTGTCCGTTTGCATGAAAGATATATTTATATATATATATCCCTGGGGATAGGGGAGAAAGAATACTTCCCACGTATTCCTTGCGTGTCGTAAAAGGCGACTAA